>QYAP01000019.1:37035-252439 GCA_003988905.1 Hymenotorrendiella dingleyae
TCCTCATAATTGGTTATAACAAATGGGTTCTCCTGTCAGCGTGAAGCTGTCTGAGCCTATGGTCCCAAATGTCACCTGACGATCCCGTGATCGTAACAATTAAATCTTTATTTTATAAAGAATTAAAGATAATATATAAATAAGAATTACTTTTTAGAATATTATAAAGAGAAGTTTATATACGATTCGTTTAAATTATTAAATATAATATATAATATTATTAATTACTTTAACCTTTTCGGTTATATATTATTTAAAATTTAATTTTTAATTAAATTAAACTTTTAATTATTTTAGAATTAATTATATTTTAATATTAAGACCTTATATAATTAATATAATTATGAGTTTATTATTTATTTTATAAATAAAAGTATAAGCATTTCTTTATTTAATAATATAGATTATTTTTAATTTTTTTAATATAAATATAATCTTATTTATATCTTTATATATTAGAATCTCTTGAATATTTTAATTTAAAAGTTATATATTCTTATTTAAAATCTTATTTATATAATAAAAGTATAAATTATTAATATAATTAAAATAAAATTCGGAATTTATCTTTAAAAGCTTTATTAAATATAATATATAAAGTATTAATAAAAGTAATAAACCTTAAAGTATATTATACTTTATATTATAAAAATTAATAATTTCCTTCTTAAATTATATTTATATTTCTTTTTTAAAAAAAAAGAATTAATTAATCTAAGAAATATAATTAATTATTCTTATTCTTTTATTCTCTTTAAAAAACGTTTTTAAAATAGAATATTAAAAGCTCTTTATATATTTATTATAATTATTATAATATATTAATTCTTTCTTAAAGTTTTTTTTATATTATATATAAAAGAGGTTATTATATTTATATAAAAGCATTTAAAAAACGCTTTATAATATTATAAACTAAATATTCTAATTATTAAAATTATTTATATAATTCTTTTAATTATAATTCTTTTAAACCCTTTTATTATATATAAAAGAAATATTATTAGCTTTTATAAATAAAATAATAATTTATCTTTCTTCTTAACTTTTAATATTATAATAATTTTAGCTAATTTTCAGATTTTAAGAAAGTAATTTAATTTAAGATATTTTAAATAAATCTTATAAATTATCTTATTAATTTATAATTAATATACTTTTAAAAATCGTATAATAATCCGATTGTAACGATTCTAGCTCCTGTGATCGTAACACCGATCCGTTCTTAATAAAATATTATTTATACTAATAATATTAGCCTTTATTTCTTTTATTAATAAAAAAATATCTTATAAAAGTTCTTTTATTCTATTAAAATTAATTAATGAATTTATATTAAGATTATTTTAAATATTAAATCGGTTTAATATCTTTATATAAAGAAATTTTACTTTTTTAAATATATTCTCGATTATTATTCCGTTTATAATTAATAGGGAAGCCTTAAATTTATTTAATTATTTATATTATATAAGAATATTATATAAATCCTTATTATTTTCGATATTATTTATAAGTTTATTCTAATATTTATGTTTTATATTTCTTATTATCTTATAAAATTCACGGATTTTATTCGTTTCTTTAATATCGGATTATAACGCAAATAAATATATAATATATATATTCTTATATTTTTAAATTTATTAAAATATATTCTTACCTTTTTTACGATTTAATTAGCTTGTAATTTAAATTAAAAATTTAAAGAGTTTTAAGAATTCGATAATATATTAATCGATATCTTAATTATTTTTTAATCTTATTAGATCTTTTAAGCCTATTATTCTATTTCTAATTAATTTAATAAATCGAAACAATTATTTATTAAAAACTTTATATTAAATTTTCTCTTTTAATATTATCTCTTTTCCTTAAATCGTAATTATTTATATAAAATAATCTAAGCTTATAAATAAATTCTCTTTTATTATTATATTATTTAAAAGGATATTAAAAAAGATTAAATTAAAAATATAATTAAATTTCTAAATAGATACGTTTATTATATTTATAAATTCTATTCCGCTTTTAATTAACTATTATATTATTTTGTTTTTATAATAAAAATTAATACCTTTTAATTTAAAATAATTATATTAAAGATTAAAATCACCTTTTATTATATATTTCTCTAATAGTTTTAAAACTATTATATAATCGATTACCTTATTAATATTCGATTCTTAATATATATTTAATATTAAAATACCATTTATATTAGTTTATATTAAATCTTTTAAATCTGATTTCTTTTATTAAATCTATAAATTTATTTCCTTTTTAATATAAATAAATATTCTTAAATAATCTTTTATATATATATTCTTATTATAAGAATCTATTAATATATAATATTTATAACTTAAATATAATTATATTTTTAATAGAACTATAATAAATAGCTTTTAAATATATATAAAATTAATATTATCTTAATATATTATTTCTAAAATTATTATATAATATAAAATACTCCTTCGAATATTCGTTTAATGGATCTTTAAATTATTACTTTTCCCTTTTAAATGTATTTTTTTATTATAATATATATTTTTCGAATAAAAGCCTTTTATAACTCCTCTTTTTTTTAAATAAATCTAAAAGAATCGATTATACTTTTATTAATAATAACTTCTTTTAAAGGATCTATTGTTATTCCTAATTAAATTTTTAAGATTAATGAAATATTATTTTTAAATTAAATACTCTTTTTAATAGAATTCCTTTATAATTAAGAGAAAGTAATAGTTTTGATTAATATATTTTTATATAAATTAATTAGATCTATTTTTCTTTTCTTTTTATTAAATTAAATAAGTGTTACAGGTCCAGATCTGTGACCCTTAAGTAGTCGAGTAGCATATTGGACTTCCATCCAATAATAGTCCCTTTTTGGGCAGTTCACTGTTGGTCACCCTCCTAGCCTGTGACACTTTTATTTAGATTTTAATTTTCTTTTATATTATTTTCTTAATAATTAAAATTTAATTATCTTTTAATAGACTTATAAATAAGATTAAAACCTTTTATATTATATATAAAAATTATATCTCCGAGATTATAATACTTTTAATATATAATATTTCTATAAGAATAGCCTTATTAATATTTTATAATAAAAGATTTCGAGTTTCTAAAAAGATTAATTTAATAGATTATCTTATTTATATAACCGTAATATTCTTTAAATATATGAGTTTTAGGCCTTTAATTCTATTATATAGAATTTTCCGTAATATATATAGTTTTAACTTTTATAAATAGGCTTATATTATAATTATAATAAATAATCTTTAATCCCTTCTATTAAGTATTTAATTAAATATTATTATTTAAAGAAAAGGATTATAAGAATTTTATATTCGAATTATCGTTATATAATCTTATATTATAAGTTTAGCCTTTCTTTATTAATTCTTTTTATATTAATACTTTTATTTAAGAATTCTATTTTTCTTTTATATTTAAATATATCGAATCTTTATTAATTATAATAAGAGTTATAATAATTATAAAAAGAGTTTATATATTAATTAATATAAATATAACCCCTTTTATTTTTAATAAAAGCTTTATTTAAAAGATATTTATAATCCTTTTAATTAATTCCTTTATTATTCTTTCTTTTATTAATATTTTTATTTTTAATATAATCGCGTTTATTATTTTTATAAGTTTATAAAAAATATTTAATTATTTTCTATTATTATAGGCTATTATTTTAAGCTTTTAAAGAAACTTATTTATAATAATATAATTAATAAATAATATATTCCCTTTTTTAAAAACAAATAAAATATATTAATTATATCCTTATTAAATCCTTTTAAGTAATTATTAAATACTAAGAGATTCCTAATCTTATAATCGAATAAAATTAATAGAATTAATATTTCTAAAAAGTTTATTTAATATTAAATTTATTATAACCTAAAATTTTTCGTATAAATATATCTAATCTAGGTTCTAATACTTAAATTTAGTATATAAAGAAGATATTATAACTCTAGGGCTCGTAGTAGGGTAGGAAATACAAATTAACCCTTCCTCGAAAAATGTTGTAAAGGTATGGATTTGATTTTCGAGTAGTGATTTTACGATCGCAGGGTAGGTAAGTTGTGACAGGGTAAGTAAATGAGTTGGGGGATTGGGGGATTTGAGATGAGGTATGGATAAAGAGGAGGAGGAGGAGCCTAGGAGGAGAGAATTTGGGAGGTTAAGGGGGGAGGGGGGGGGGGGTGTGGGATGGTAGGGGGATAGTAATTGGTTTTTGAGGGGTGCATGGGTTGCTGGGAATAAGCGACGACCTCACCATATAATGCGACGGTGACCTATTCTCGAGGAGAGCCATACACTTAGCAATCCCTTATTTCCCCTCTCCCCCTTTCTCCCGTCTTGTCTTTCGGTCCCAAGATTTTTACTTGGCGAAAAAAAATCACGAGGGGTTTTCCAACCGGGTAACCTAGTTGTGCAGCAAATCTCCGGGTAAGTTAGTCGAGAATAAAACCCTCAGACATTATAATCAGGTATATGAAGGAAGGACAAGAACCTTTTCCTTTCCTCTATTCCCTAGTTTATCTTTCCGTTTCAAAATTTTCGTCACGTGGAGGTTTCAACCGGGTAATTATTGTTGTGCGGGAGATCTCCGGGTAAGTTGGCGAGAATAAAACCTTCAGAGATCGTAATCAGGAATATGAAGGAAGGATAAGAACCTTTTCCTTTCCTCTATTCCCTAGTTTATCTTTCCATTTCAAGATTTCCACCAAGTAACAATCGCGGGGGTCAAGGATAAAACTCACTCTCAGAGATCGTAATCAGGCATGTGAAGACCACTCGTGGACAAGAACGAAGACTCGATAAACCTAAAGATAATAATAGATATGGTGCTAATAACTAGCTCAAGAATAGTAATACCCTCTTTTTCCTTTTCCCATCCTAACACCCCCTTTTTAACATCAAAGCAAACCCCACCATTCCCAAAACCCATTCCTATTCCCATCCCATTAGAGTCCCTTTGCAAAAGAAGTAGCAACATTCGCAATACCCGTCACAATCTGGCCCACGGGCCCCAGATCCCCGGGAGTGGCACCACAGGTCCTACCATCCGTGATATCATACAGGACCTTGTAGTTCTCGTATTTGGAGGGCACGCAGGCATCCAGGTAGTGCGTTGCTTTTCCGGCGGCGACGGAGATTTTGAGGCTGGGGATGGATTCGGTGGGGAGGACGTTGCCGAATTGCTAGAAAAAAGGGGGTGTTAGTATGTTGAAGGAAGGAAGGACAACACTGGGAATGAGAAAATGGGGAAGTTGGCACGTACGTCAGAAATTCTCCAGTGCAAATTCCCCTTCAACCACCCCGTAACAGCGTCAACGCTCAAGCTCGCCAACTTCGGCACGCCCTTTCCAGCCGTAGTCCCCTTTCTGATATACTCAATCAAGAAATCTGTAATCACAACCTGTCCCGTGCTGAAGATACCCTGCTCTTTCGCTTTGGCGCAGGCTGTACATCCGGCAGATGTGTTACCGCGGTACTCGACGGGGGATGAGAAGTTGTAGATGAGACCGACTTGTGTGGGAGTGTTGGCAAAACAGAGGTCGGCGTCGGTGTTGGGTTTGCTGCCGGCGGAAGGCGTGGAGAAGGGTACTTCTCCCAGGAAGATACGGATTGTGTAGGGGTAGCCTTTTAGGGCGAATCTGGGAAGGTGTTAGGTTGGGTTGGTGGGAAAGGGGGGAGGGAGGAGGAGACTTACCGATCATAGAGGACATTGACGACGTAATCTGTCGACTGCCACGAAAGATCCGCAGGGACACTCGTAGTTGCATGAAGCAACGCAACCGGGGCAGCAAGAGGTCTCGTAACATTCGCAGTCCAGCTCAATGCAGCCGAAAGCGCTGGTACCAAAGGCACATTCCCCATGGACCCCAGCCCCTGAACTACCGATTTCAAACCGAACTTCACTTTAACTAAGCTTGGTGGGAAGTTCTCGATGGCGAGGTTCTTCTCGGGGATAGCGCTCATGACTTGCTTTGCCAGGTTTTCATTTCCGGGCAGGGTACAGACAGACTTTCCGGTTGAGGAGTACTTGCATTCGATGGTGGCGCGGATGGATTGCTCGTATTTGACAGCATCGAAGCGGCCATTGGTCTGGAAGTCTGGGAGCCAGCGTTGGAGCTCAGGGTATGTGTAGCCAAGTTTTCTCTGGTCTCTGACCTGTGCTGGTGTCCACTGTTTGATGCAAATAATGTAAGTGGATATCCTATCAACGCGAAGAAAAGGAGATTGGGAAATTAGGTAGACTAACGACAGAGCCTCTAGTGTCGGAATTGAAAGGTTCTAGCTTGGTGTTGATATCAACCTTGCCACGAACAGGATCATCCCAAGGCTCAACAAACTTGTTTGGATACAAGTCCTGCCAGATGGCAAAGAGACGATCGACATTGCTAAATCCAAAGTTAGAAATTAAGCTCCGTATAACGGCATACCAATAAAAGCTTACCTGTGATGCATCCTGGCACATAATTAGCACAATTCAACCTCTCAAATCAGCAAAAAGCTTACCAAAATAACGGATCAAAAGAAGCGACTCCAACTTGTCCCATTTGTCCATTTCCACCAGCAAGGAAATGCATCATATTATGAATATCTTCAAGCGAAGAAAACTTCGTCGCTTCCTGTCCAGTTTTGAAGCCCAACGAGGCAAAGGAATTCCAGTCGGGCATGTACTGCTCAAGGAAGAGACGGTACACTGCCTCGGGGAGAGGGTTACTGTCAATAGCATCGGCACGTCGTAGGTTCTTGGTGATTTCAGAGTAATCTGTTCCATCGCCATCAACCCAGGAGGAGGTGAAGTCGGCGCTGTTAGGGTCGGGACTCTTGGGATATCGACTGGTCGTCTTGGCCAGGTTGTACTGCCGAAATCCATGAGTATAGGCTTCAGCTGGGTCAGGGTTCAAATACTTACAGGAAGAATTCCCCCATCATCAATCGGGGTAATACCATAGTCCCCAAATGTAGTCTTCGTCGGATCCGTCTTCGGCACGCTAAACTTCCACATCGGATTCGGCACAGTAGCAGCTCCAGTCATGGTGATAACCTCGACCGTCTGCACCGTAAAGAGCCAAGGGATATTAGGACCGAATTTCGAAGGATCATTTATGGCATTCCAGTCAGGTTTCTTCATGGCCCAATCCCCTATAGATGTTAGCAGCCTGGCTTTAACCTGAAAATATAAGAAACCTACAGTAGGGCAGACGCCAGCTGTCGGCCGCTGTATAAAAATCTCCCTGAACTTCCTGAGCGAAAGTATGGGGGATGAGTTTTATCATGGTCTCATAGATTCGCTGCTCGTAGAGAGCGAGGTAGGGTCTGTGCCATGGTGGAAAGAGAGTCGATCCGTGGACGCAATACCATGATTCCTCTGGTTTGTCGGAATCCCATGACTGCAAGGGCTGGCCGTGGATACCTGCGAAACTTTAGACTTCATTCATTTCAAGTGATAGTGCTGAATTGACTTACCGGCAATGGCAAAGTAGGACATTTGATCTTTCGGGTCCATCTGTTGAAGCTCATGCAAAGCATAGATGAACAATGATTGCTGGCACACATCCTTTTTCTCCTTGGAAAACCACCACTCATCGAGCTCCCGCCGAAGGGGCACTACCTCTCCAGGGCCGAGACCCCTCTTGATACCAGTGATGCCGTAAGTCATGATTGTTTGAAGACTTGGTAGATGTAAGTTGGTTTGAATGAAAATGTACTGAAGAGCTGCGAGTGGACCTGACTCGAACTTATGTAGAACCTATCGTAGGACCTGTACCAATTCATGAGATAATTTGTACGTGCCAAATCTAAGTGATAGTCGAGAATGATTCAGGTTGATCGATACCTACATGCAACGGGAGTGAAGCACTTGTGTCGCTCTCTTAGTGCACTTCGTGTTGATGAGATAGTATTGTAAGAGCACACCTCTTCATCCTTAGTACACCTTATTTCCCATTTTGTCTGATCTTCGTTCAAAGTGACCTCCAATGTCCCAAGGCATCTGAAGCGGTAAAGAGTAAATCGAACGTTAATAGGACGAAACAAAACTTGTGGTTCTATAATAATGATTGAAAGCTGATGTTTTCTTCTTCTTGAGAGCAGCCACGAGTAAAGCTGCCAGCTCTCACCTAGCTCGAAACTATGAGAAAGTGTTTGTTATTGTTTAGCCATGTACCTAAGCACATCTGAATTTCCTCAATGACCACGTAGCAGCAACCGCACGCCATGGAGAATAACTTCAGTACTTTACTAGCATAGCCACAATCGCCGTTATGGAAGCAACAATGGAAAGAAAAATGCCCGTCAAGGTTAACGAAGAATACAACCTCAAGATTTTCACTTACCTCCACGTACACATAGCTAGCTTCTTTAGCATCCCTATACAAGATTGAGTGGTCACCTGTATCACCGTACTCGTACGATTCGTAATTGTGAGACAGCACTGTACGCAACCCATCCCTCTAGGAAAATTCAGCAAAGCTCCAAATACTCGCTGAACTCTAGCCATTCTAAAGACTTATGCAGCCTTAACCGCCTGTCAAACCCGCAAAGATCCGAGGAATTTCGCATGTAACAACCACCCGCATACAACATCGGGCACCTGCTGGCGTCAAGATCATGGTCGTCCATCCACAGCCATCATACTCAGATCTCGTCCCATCACCTGAATTGCGTAACGGCAAACCTATTCCAGCCAGCCACGAGCGAGCACAAAACACCCTTCATATTCACCGTGCATCAACGTGCCGAGTTATATGGCGCAAATTGAACAAATGACTTTAAAGGGAGTAACGGTGAAACGGGTCAACCCCCCGTACAACACAGCTTTTCGTGATTAAGTATTTAATTTTGCAGCATCTACATGTCGTGCGATGAACGATTAACACAAGCGCGGGGGTGGGTAACTTGGGCGACAAGTCCTGCTTTGAATGCCCAGTTGGATTGGAGAAAAATTGGAACACACGCGTACAGTACACATGCACTAGCATCGATCTCCGGGGAGGCCATCCGGCGTTGCAGTTTGGACAAGATAACTCAATGAAGAAAGAAAACAAGACCTAAGGAACAACTTCGACTTGAAGCTCCGTATACAGATAATCTTGCCAATAGAATGCTCGCTCGGAGAGCCGGCCTAGTTTTATGTCATTTTATTTTGTCCTGAACGTATTCGCAAAGTGGTGATCGTCTCTAAATACATCAACATAGAAGCTTCGCTCACCAGTTAGAGTGACGTGCAGAATGCATCTTTCGTACTCCAGGCTTCGCATCACAGCAATCGTGCGCCATGCCCAGTCCGTACTCCATGCTCAGCGCAATGCTCCTAAATAAAATCACATACAAAACTTAATGCAATTGTCCCAGCATCCCGGCATCCTTTCACACAAACAAAGAACTCCATCAAAGTAAGCAAGGCTCAAAAGTTGTACCGCGTACCCTGTCGTCCGAGGCCTTTCTCCTTTTTACCCTTAGCCTCGCTCCTGGTTTGACGCTCTTCTTCGGCGACGGGTGGCGGAGGAGCAGCCTTTCGCGCTGGCTTTCTCGCGCGCGGCTGTTCCGAGTGAATATGTCCCAGATCATCGTACGCCATTTGGTTGTGCCATGACAAGCATCTATATGCAGTATGGTCGACAAGGTCCTTCTTGCGTGTTGACGAACGCTTATTGCCAGCATCTGGGAATTTATCTTCCGTTCGGCTAAGATATTCCTTGCGCTTCTCCATGTGTTTGACAATCCTGTCTCGGTACAGCTTAAGCTCTTTGAGCAGCTTTACCTCGTTGATGCCGCGGGGATCAAGCCACTTGAGAAGTCCATCAACTGATTCCGGTTCATCGAAATAACCCCATTGGCGTGCGTTGTAGACGTGCGTAGGGCCCTCTTCATGTGCTTTGCGGTCATAAGCTGTGAAACCGAACTTTGCCTTATATTCAGCTTGCCATTCTGGCTTCATGTCAATATAACCCTCTCGCTCAATATCATCAGGGCCTTGGACCCAGATGCAGCCATTTGCGTAGCCAGCATCAGCAGTTGAGCTGTTAGGTAGGCCACCGTACGGCATACCGTTACGCTCAAACCAGTAGTATCGATTCCAAAAACGATCTTTGCCTAAAACTCTTGTTCGCGGACAGTCGGCTTCTCGGAGATCGTTGTCCAAAATAGCAATTTCTTCTTCGGCGGCCTTGATCAAATCTTGTTTCTTTTGAATATCCTTCAATAATTTCGTAAATTGCTTTGTCTGTTTGGGAAGTTTTGCTTCGGCTTCGGCCTTCTCTCGCTTCTCCTGTTCGACCTCACGCTTTCGCTTTCTCTCAGCCGCTCGATCGGTACCACGGCGTAAAGAGCGGCCTAGGTGAGGATCTTCGTCGGTATCCATGATATCTTCTTCAATGGAGTCTTGAACTTCCTCTTCAGCATCGGGCATCTTAATATCAGCCGGGAGAGTCTTGTTCTCGGGTACAGGAGATGGTGGCATATTTGCTGGCAGCTGGATTTTTCTCTCTTCGTTCAATACACGAAGCTCCTCCATGCTGTTTTTGTCAGTATAGTAGATTCATGAGTACAAGGGGAAAACTTACAGCTGCTTTCTTTCGCGCTGGAACTGGATCTTCTCTTTCCGGAACGAAGTCATTTGCTCGCTACACTCTTCCATATAGCCGCGAACGGCCTTAGTCTCAGCCGTAAGTATGCAGATTTGTTGAAGAATCGAAATTCGAAGATTTACGTCGAGTTTGGCGTACTGCTGTCGGGCAGTTTCCGGTGTAGGTTCCATGTCCAAAGGCGCCAAGTGCTCCAACAACGCATCGTACTTGCCTTCAGCGCGGGGACTCTTTGAAAGCTGGTACAACAGCCCAATGACGATAATTTGCCAGCCGCCATTCTTGAAATCTCTCTTTCTAAGGCGATCAATCCAACCCACCTCAATCTGCATATCAGCAGCACGATTTAGGATCTTCTTCTCCTCTTCAGCTTCTGGTTGAGCCTCGGCTTCAAGCCTAGCTGCCTCTGCCGCTTCGGCCTCTGCTTTGGCTAAACTGCTTCTCGTTGCCCGACCTTTAGGTTTTGGCTCCGGTTCTGGAGTTGGCGATGGTTCCGGGGTGGCCTCCTCACCCGACTCATCCTCATTCTCCTCGTCCATCTCTGGAAGCTGAATATTGACTTTTCCGCCATCAGCTTCAGATGCCACCAGAAGTTTTAGTGCCGCGCAATGCATTTCGACAAAGAGCTGACAATCTATGTCCTCTGAGGTAAATTGCATCGCCTCTACGAAATCGTCAAATGTAAAAGAATCAAGCTTGAAAATCTCGCAGTAAACGTTTAGAGTATCCCACGACTCAAGCAAAGATCCAACTGATTCCATCTTAATGCCGTTTCCTTTGATTTTCGATTTACCTTTGCTGTCGGGCGTATCCTGAGAAAAGTACTTTAGAGGAGGGCGTTGTAGATAATCAGGTCGAGGGGCAACTTGCAAGTCCTCGATAGGATACTTGATAGCTGGTGGCGGTGGTGGTGGAGGGGGTAGTGACGCAAGAGGGGCAAATGCAAAGGTTGAGTTATGAAAGTTGTAGTGGTGTGGTCCGATTTGTGGAGGAGGTCCAGAAGCTTGGAACGAGTGAGAAACAAAGGCAGGTGGGGGATCAAACTGAGGGGGATGTGGTTGGAGCTGATTTGGATCTGAAGTCGGGCTTAGTTGTTGGTTCATAGGTTGGTTCAGAGGTTGGGGCGGGTGTGGATACGTAGGAGCAGGATTCAAGACTGGCTGCTGCTGTTTACTCTTGATCTGAGACTGCTGGGCCTTGCTCTTGTGGCTCTTCGGTGCGGGCTTCAACTCTGGCAGGCGTGGTTGTGGTGTGTCATTGCCTTGAAAGCTTCCAGCCATCCCCTCATATTCTTGGCCATTCTTCTTCTGTGCTTGGTTCTGCTTTCTCTCCGCAGCCTTGTTCTCATATCGCAATTGTGGAGGAACCCGAGTATCGATCTGATGTAAAAATGCGACGTCCTCCTTAACCAACCAGGGAGCACCAGTCCACGCTTCTCTAGTTACGGTCTTCTTGATAAATGATCGCAGGACTTGCTTCGTAAATATCTTGCGGTCTCGTTGGATATGCGCCTCGTCCACCACCGCTTCTTCTGTAGGCCGAGTTGTCAGGCTGACAAAATACCGTGAGAATGCTGGCTTGCTTGAACCGTCTGGCATAAGCTTGCTGCCGGAGGTCGATTTATCCCGGACAGTGCCTAACAATCTTTCGCCAGTAACTACGTGGACTGTGACATCCTCTCCTGGATAGTAGTCGCCTCGGAATTCGTCAAAGATCAGATCCACCAGTGTATCGATTCGAGAGATTGTCTGAAACTGCACACGCCGTAGTATGGGGCCTTTCAGAGCTTCTGGAAATGCCTCCTCTACCTCTTTGGCACCTGCTAGCTTTAATAAAGTTAGTATTTGTATGCCGCGACAGCCTGGTCAGCTTTCCTACCTCGCTCTTTAATGCATCAAAGAATGTAAGCTGCGAATGCCCAGTGATTTGACAAATGAATCGGGGCTGTAATGAGTTAGCGCATGTTGTGGTAAATACTTTGTAGTCTATTGCTAACCTGATTATAAAAGTCCATTCTAGAACAAGGGATTAGCATCAAATCGCCAAAGCAGGATTTTCTGGGCGCATACCGACTCAAATACTGCTCATACTCTAAGAATATTTCGCCTGTCTGCTCAATGTGCCAAACCTAACAAGGAAATCAGCCATTATGTTGCGCAATGTCCGTCGGCCCAAAGCCTCTCACCTCTATATCATCATTCTCGATCTCCGGCCTGGCCGCATATTGAACGGGTTTCCGTTTAAACAAAACCTGGAGAATGTTATTTTTGCCTTGCTGGCGAAAGGGGGTAGGAAGAAGCTTACCATCGTGGCGCGTCGTGGCGGTCTGAGGCCTGTGGCCTAGGTTAAGGACCTAGAGAGAGGGGATAGTCAGACTCAAGATGCCCCTCAGTAGACGGACGATCTAAGGGGCTGCTTCAAGTCGCTCGAAGCTCAAGAGATAGATAGCGAGGAGGCTGTCTCCGCTGGAAGACCAGAGAATGGTCTCCCGGCTCTCTAACCTCCTGGTGGAGCTTTGCCGCGGTAGGGGTGGATATGAACATCAATATCAGAACTTACTGAGATATGCCCTCGACGCGTCTAGTAAGCGAGAAATGATTTAGGGGGATCGCATAGGCATGCGATACTGTAGGTGGTGCTGGCTGAGATGGTGGAAGAGGGTGGTTGTTCGGACGGGTCGGCGCGTAGAATTGTATGTGCGAGAAGTCTGAAGAAAGATCGGGAGGAGGAGAAGCAGGACCGGCGGTAGAGTTTACTAGGATTAAACTAGCGCTGGGGCCAATTGGCGAGGTGCTCCCGCCGGAGGAAGGCGCTCGGGGCAAGTGACCTTCGGCTTCCATCACAGTATATATTATTTTTCTTCAACAACTAAACATACAAAGACTGCGAGTGCAACCACTTTCTTGGGCTCGATTGACAGGTCACGACGAGCTCTGTCGATCAAGTACTCGATTGTATTGTATAGATCAACTTCCCTCTCACTGCGGGTGAGGAGAGAGATTTGTGGGAAGAGGGCTGACATTCATAGGAGATTTTGGAGAATCAGCCTCGAGAAGGGGTACTGCCACATACGCTTAATTTCGACTGTAAATTCGTATTTGCTGCCTCGGATGCACGCCTTATGCAACATGTCTACTTCTAATTGAGGAAGGTAGTGTTTGCTTGTCGTAAACGCGTCGTTATAGCTCGTAGTTGACTGCAGACGCCTGACATAGTCCCCTTTGCTTAGCTTCCATGACCCCCACTATGCATCTGTTGTCTAAATCATTTGCGGAGTACTGCCCAACTCAAAGTATGCACTTGGTCTATAGGTGAGTATGCATAAGCTGAACTCATATGTCCTGCTAATTAACCAATGTCGCCATCTTTATGTCCCGTCTCAATCCTTTCTCATAAAGGGTTTGGCACAATGAGGAGTAAAATCGAGGTGGATGGGAGAAGTGGGTGTGTGAACTTGTTGCCCCGTTTTGATTTCAATTCTCTTTGATGGCCTGGTACAATGGGGTGTAGAATAGGAAAGGTGGAATAGACCTGGACATTGATTTGGTAGCACTGGAGATATACATCTTTCGTAGGGGGGGTGCTCAAAGCGCCACGTCCGCTGCATTCCAGTTCAAATACCCAGGCATATATATAGGCGCATCTTATCCATGACAATTCCTTCCTTCACTCAACCAAAAATTCTTGTGCATTCTTGTCCGTTCCAGATCCCTTCCTTTGGTCCTGCTTGTGCTTTGTTTTGTTGATTCTCCCTGATCCGATATGGATCTGCAAGTACTTTACATTCAGGGGATTAAGCGAACACTGTTGCCCTTCATCCCAGGAACGAGATGGTCAATAAAGTGTAAATCGTTGCGTGTTTGCCAATTCTCTGCTAGATTCCTTTCCCACCAACCCTGGGCGGGCCTGCCCAGCCTCCTGAATGCTGAGGAGGACCCCTGCGGGTTGGTTGCGCTGGCACCCACCAGGCAGGTCGCTTAGCGCGCCCACGTGACCTACACTGAAGGGACGACTCACGGCGATTCTTCTTGCTCGGGTCTGAAATCTCTGAAAAACCCCGACTGCCGACTTGTTCAGCAACCATAAGGATCCACCCAAATTCCGGTGATCGTTCATGAAAACTTGTTAGAGCAGTCAGAATAAGTTTAATCATATATTGTAAGCGATTCAGGGGCTCGTTTAAGCCCCACTAACAGAATGGTGAGTTACACAAATGTGGCCAGGGACTTCCAAACACATGGCAAAGTAAGACCGAGCCCTTGACCACCGCGGAGGTTTTTACAGCCGCCTCTTCTCTTCGAACTTGAGAAGCATGTGGATTTACTTCCATACCTGGCCCTTTTGCTGATCCTCGGTTATTTGTCCCGACTTGAGCAATCATCTGTCGAAGTGAATCTGCCTGACGTAACAAATAGGTATCATTCACTGGTCTATTCTCCCTAACTGGTGAAATAGACCACCAAGAACCCTAACCAACTACCAACCACGCCCACCGCCGAATACGAGCTCGTGAACATCAACGGTAGAAATTCAAATGAGTTTCCCCAAATCATCTGATGCAGTAAACTGCAGTAGGCAATCAAGGGAATACTGACCGCGATATACAATAGGCTGAATCTATCGAATAAGAAGATGCGAGATCTATTGCTGGCCGGCGCCAGTCGATCGAATGCCAGGAGGAATAGCACAAGCCAGAAAATGGTATACACCGTTTTGATCGGAAATTCTGCAGCGGTAAATAAAAGGGGGAAGAGTGAGACGTGGCCTGCGACTGCAAGAGGTCGAAATGCGCCCAGGTATCGGCGGTCCTTGAGAGCTATGAGGCTAAATGGGATGATCACGAGTAAGATGGCCTTTTCGTGGACATGCCACCCGAAGAGGAATGATGCATAGCCACATAGAGTAACTGCACCAATGAATGTATCCCAGGTCGGATCAAAGAAGAGCTTGATCAACGGAATGACTTGAAATAATAGAGTCAAAGCAAAAGTCGTTCTTGCAGTGATCTCTGGTAGAACCGCGAAAGAGGTATCACCCACGAGACCTCGAGTCACACTATTCACGGCATCCTGGTTGACTACTAGGCCGAGTCGAGGGGCAACTAAAAAGATGTCAGATATGGGAATTTGGAGGACAGAAGAATTTTCTTCCACGGTAATAAATTTCAGCTTACCATAAATCAGGACGCGATCAGTAAATGAGTACATGGCCCAGAAATTTGGAGCCCAATATGCATGACATAGTCCTCTGGAAAATGGAAAAAGTCTACTCAGCAGTTGAGGCATCTGACCCCAATACGCAAAAGGTCCGAATGCAGCTCCAAATATGGCAATTATTCCAGTACCAAGCTTGATGGCATTACCAAACCGAATTTGAAAGATGGACTTCGGTCCTAAGCAATAGGCACGCAGCAAAAAGACAAAATATGCCGGCGCAAGGTAGAGATATATGTGCTTCAAGCAAAGCAAGATGGCAAAGAGAAAGCCGCTGGCAAGTGTAGTCGATTTCTTTCTTGCCAAAACAAGAGATAGAATCAAGAGCCCATACATAAAGCCATTGTACTGAAAGTGGATATGGTCGATAATCAAGAGCCCAGGTGATAGTAGAAGCGACAATGCTGCGGCATGGGATGGACGCTTCAAAGCTGCCGGGGCCGATTTAACGAAGCTTCAATAAATCAGCCAAACTCGCTCAATTAAGAACACAACTCTTACAGCGAAAGCGCATATACCAGCACCAGCTCGGTCAAAATAACGCTTGCGCGCTGGAAATATATTGTCTGCCAACTTCCATATCCCAGATTATAAACCTTTAACATCTCCGGGTCCACCAGTTTGGCGCATTGGGAGAGAAGCCATTCGAAGCCCGCAAAAAAGGGAGGATAGTCGAGGGTCCATTCCGACGTCTTTTCGTAGTACCACTCTTTCACTGGCAAACTGTTGGTGATGGCCAGCCAATTCCTATGAACCTCGAAGTCGGTGGATTTACTGCTATCCGTAAGCACCTGCACATACGCGCAATGCGTGCAAACTTACTATGCGGGGAAGAGCAACACTTTAAAAGCAGTGGCAACAACAAGGGATTGTGTTATGGAAGGGTAGAGGTCCGCCATAGCGACAGAGACATCTCCGAGCGAGATGGGCGAGGGCGAGGGCGATGTGGTGAAGGCGGTCTTCCACTGCCAGGGTCAGTTGTTCTTGATGTTTTCTAGATCACGGTCAAGGGGAGCAGGGAGGGCCACGGAGGAGGTTGAGAAATGGCCGACGTGACAAGGATCTAGGGTAGAGCAGGTGGAGGTGCAGGGTCCCGCGCGTCATCATTGGACAGAAATTGAAGCCTCAGCATTGGCTGGAGCTCTCTGGCCAGGCCAGCGTCTCAGACATCTCTCTGAGGCCATACTTCGCAAAATAATATGGACGCAGCCTTTCTTCCCACCGAAGTCGCTTTAGTCGTTCATCATAAATTTGTTCTAGAAATCGGACCCTCAATTACTGCTTTAGGAAAGCCGATTCGCAATTTGGTGTTGGGAGTCGTCGCCATTTATTGCATCTCGGAGGTCTGGCAAGCTGTCCTTAAGAAGGATTCCCCAACCCGGGCGAGCACCAGCGGCAGTACAAAAGAGTAAAGGCAACACATTCGGCCTAAACAGCCAACGTGTCTCTCGCCCTCGCCCCATACATAGTCTATGAGCGGTGTTTGCGTCTGCTTTTGCATCCATTCTTCGCCTTTTTCATTAGGGTGTTTGTCCTCTGGCAACAATGTTATTCCCTTCGGCTCCCTTGACGTCTATTTCTTTTGCATCCGCCTTGTTCCTTGCAGCGCAAGCTACATATCTGAACAATGAGCTGAGTTTTGGCCACAATGGCAGGTAAGTGATATTACTCCTAGCTGGCTCAATTATTTCACGCAATGGGAGGCCGTTTTACTTTGCGCTGGACTAACATATTGCAGAATTTCACCCAATTCGCGAGCTGTCCCCGGCTGGCACCTCTCAGGAAAGCCAGATCCCCCCCAGATTTTATCTGACAAGCTAGTCCTCACGCCGCCCGCACCAGGAAACCAAAGGGGATCGGTCTGGGCCGAGACTACTCTAGCACATAGTCAGTGGACGGTAGATGTCGATTTCCGAGCAACAGGTCCGGAAAGAGGAGGGGGGAATTTCAATATTTGGTACGCAAAAAACGGACTAGATGAGATTGGCACATCAAGCATATACACTGTCGGAAAATTCGATGGGCTGGCACTTGTTGTTGATCAATATGCCGGAACGGTATGAGTTTCAAATCCCAACCAAGTTCTCTCTGGCTAATAGTTATCTGCTTAGGCTGGGTTTATAAGGGGTTTCTTAAACGATGGCAGTAACGATTACAAGTCTCACCACAGTGTGGATAGTTTAGCCTTTGGCCATTGCCAGTACTCCTTCCGGAACTTGGGGCGCCCTTCTCGAATTGCTATACGGCAATCTACAGATACTTTCAAGGTTACTGTAGATGGCAATCCTTGCTTCGAGTCAGACAAGATCAGGCTTCCACTAGGAAGCTACTTTGGTCTCTCCGCCGCTTCAGCAGAAAATCCCGATTCTTTCGAGGTCTTCAAGTGGGTCACCACAACCGATAATCACAGCCCAGATGTTGGCGGACAACCTGTGGTTCAACAAGACGCAAACTACGGTGCTGCTCAAGGTGGTGCACCAACTCAACAGCAGCAGGTGCCCATCCAGCAACAGCAACAGAACAGTGGTGAAAATAATCCTTCTGACAATGATGGTGATGTCCCGGCATCGCAATTCCAAAGTAGCACTGAACAATTTACCGATTTACATAATCGCCTCCAAAGGATGATGAAAGAAATTTCAACCTTCAACCGCGACTTTGTTCAATTTAAAAACGACCAGGTTCAGCGCCACGAGTCTATGATGGCAAAACTCAACAGCATCGAGGCATCTATCAAGATCCAAGAAGGAACCCCCAACGTCTTGAAAGATATTCAGAGTGTTGTCAAACAAACCAAGTCAGATTTGCATAATTCCCTGGATAAACACGCAGCTGGTATCAAAGCTTCAGTGAGAGACACTCATAACAGCGTCATTGGCACAATGGCCAAGTCAGGGACCAGCTTGGGGAAATTCGTACTGGTCGTGGTAGCAAGTCAGATTGTGCTCTTGGGTGCTTACATACTTTACAAGAGGAGAAAGGCGAATGGACCAAAGAAATATCTGTGAAGTGCATTTTGAATTTTGAGTTCCAATCTGTGGTCTGAACAAACGAGAGGGGCTACGAGAGATATACTGTACTATACGGCGGGGGCTTGCTGGGCCAGGACTGTTGAATTGTCGCGGGTTGGTTGGTTCCTCTTGCGATGTTTGTAGCGAGCGGGCAAGCGGGTGCGTCAGATGTTAAATGGATACAACGGCACCGACCAAATAACGAATAAAAGAGTATTTACAATATGCGTGCTGATCGTTTTGAGAGAAATGAAATATGTTATCATGTCAAACAATTGACGCATTGCAACCCCGTTGTTTCATTCTCCCAAGTGCCTTCATACAGCAATTACAGTGCCCCAACTACCCTTTTTAGTAATTGGTTTAGAACCCCCCCTCTTTCCATTTGGACCTCCATTCTCTTAAATAATCTGGCACAATGAGGGTCGAAAATTAGAGAGCTGGGGCGCAATTAAAACCCCTACTTGAGATTCTCATTCTCATTCTCTTTCACAACTTCGATAGCTCAAATCAATGCCCACTCGCGGGATGCCTTGCCTTCACTACTCTCTCCCGTATCATAGTGTATACTAACTCATCAGCCTTAGAAAATCGTGAGAAGATGAAGCGATTCAAGCGAAATGCAAGTTGTGGAATTTGTAATGGGATTTTCAGGGTGAAAGAAAGAAAGAAAGGGGAGGTAGGATTAGAAATGGTGGTTATTGATTATTTGCATAGTGGAGGGAGGAGGAAGGGGCGAGGAGATGAGAATAAGGCTTTTGACTTTAGTAGTTTACGGTAGTAAATGAGGAGCTTTTATTGCGGATCTTGGTTATCTGATGTAGTACCGTGTTAATTGATTTATATCTCCTATTCTCATTTGTTTAAAGGTTCATTGTGTCAGGATATTTGAGAGAATTGAGGCTGAAATGGGAGAGACTTTAAAAACGGGAGAGGTTCGTTCACGGGGGAAACTCTCCCATTAAGCTCAATTCTCTATAATAGTCTGACACAATGGAGATCAAAATGGGGGAGCCTTCAAAAACGGGAGAGGCTCGTTTGCAGGAGATCCTTCTCCCATTAACCTCATTTCTCTGTAATGGACTTACACAATGGAGGTCAAAATGAGTTAAATGACAGAAGCCTCGAAATCGGGAGAGAGTTCGTTCACGGGAGAAACCTCTCCCGTTGACTCCAATTCTCTGTAATGGACTGACACAATCAAGCCAAAACCGGGGGATTCTAACCAATTAATGCGGTATTTCGTTCCTGGATTCAAGACAAGAAGGGCAAAATGGAAGATTTTATGAATAGAGAATCAGAACAAGAGACATGACATGAAAAAAAGAGCGAAACGCCTTGGTAAGATGAATAAATAAATAATTCATTAGAAAATCCCTTTCCATTCCAAATCCACGCCAAAATTGCTGGCAGTTTTAACATATTCCCGTTCCCTTACCTACTCCAAACACCTCGACCCCACCCAGTTCAGCCCTATATATGTACAACGCGAGAATACCTATCATACAGACTTTCAGTTCTTCCATTAAGAATTAAATATAGCTAACCTTGCCGCCCATTTTCACTGTCCCACTTAGTTTTTCCCATGCCTGAGCCATCGTCTTCTTCAGACGTTCTTTTACTTCCTTTCTGGTGAAGACTACGATTAAGCCTACGATGAACGCTAGCATTTGTAGAAGGAACATGGGCCTGGTTTTGAAATTCCCTACCATGTTTTCTAGGAGGAGCGTGCGGACGTTGAAAAATATAGTCGAGATTCGCGCTAACATTGTTGGGGGGACTTTTGGTTTTGTAGAAGCTGCTGAGGATCGTGCTGTTGGTGAGGACTGTGGTAATTTTCTTGATCCTTTGATTGATCCTTTTGCCGAACTCTTGCCTGTTGATCGTGCGGTCCCGGGCCGGGCTTCTTCGACCCCATAATCGACTTCGCTCCCTTCCCTTCTCGATCGTTCTTCTTGTTCTCGTCTCCTTTCTCGTTCTTCGTTTTCCATTCTCCTCCTTCGGGCATCCTCGATATCTTTGGCTAATTGCTCTTCTTGGTACCGCCTCTCTTCTTTCTCCCTTCTTTCTGCCTCATCCTGCTCATCTCGCAAACTCTGTAATGCTTGCAAGAACGCTTCTCGCCGCTCCTCATCTAAAACTGAGGATATTGAGATGAATTCCCGAGCGTAATCCCATTCATTATTTCGCAATAGGACATGGAGAGTGTAAAGTTCTAATATCTTTACTCGCGCATTCAGATCTCGCGGGGTATCGGTACCATTACCATTGCGTTTACTAGGGCTAGGCTTTCTTGTATGGTCCTGCATCCGTGAAGAAATGTCGAGGTTCGGGGTTGTTGAAGCGGCAAGGTGGGTCTCGAGACGTGTTTGGTTGATCTTTTGCGAACGAGCATGAGCTAGAAGAAGGGTTGCGCTGGGTAAGAATTAGTCTCTTAAAAAATTCGGAGAAAATTGGGCAGCGTACAGATTGATCACCACATCTGAATCAACAGCTTCCTCGGCGCCTCCATATCCGTTTTTCACAACTTCCTCCCAAACCTCTCCTTCTCGCACCTTGGTAACCAATCCCCTCCAGTCCGAGCTTCCAAAAGCCTGCTTCCCCTCATCCGGATCCAGCTCCACAATTGCGTTTAGAATGGTCAGGTACAGACTCCAAACTTTTATTCTCGTTGTCCGACTTGCTTTGGCAACCGGCGCAGGCTTTGCCTCGGAATTCGTATCATCGGTCTCTGGTGGGGTGATGACCGGCAGGAGGGTGGATAATGATTCAGGCAAACGACGCGTGAGAAAGAGTGTGGAGGACTGGCGGTAGATTTTAGAGATTTGAGAGGTCTGCCGCGAAGACGAGTTGGAATTTGACAGCGAAGAAATTGAGGAGGATAGCAGTTGTTGCGATGACAGTGTTTCGCGGGTTGGACTGAGGGTCGTCGCAATCGAACCAGTGGAAGCCATAGTTGCGATGTAGTCTGGAGAACGAGGCGAAGAAAGGAAAGGTGTTTGTCTTGAGCGAAGGGAATCACAGGAATGAAGTTCGCGATTAGATGCCCTTGCTGGGCGTGGGCGTGGGCGTGTTAATCATCCACACCTGTGAAAAGATAGCCTCGGCTTAACGGTGTTGCGAGCTGTTTGCCGGCAGTGAGGTCGGTCGGTAGGTCACCTGCCAAACCCGTTCTTTACATTATTTCCGGGCTCTTGGCATAGACTTTATGCGAATAATGCAAGGTCCACAAGGCTGGAGTGAGCGACGGTAGAAGCAACAACAAACCATCAAGAATCATCATGCTGATCAGTTGACAACATCTGAGAGTGTTTGAAGTGCAAACGTCGAGTTGATATACCCTCAAACTTCTTTTTCATCTCCCTTTATTTTATAATTCTGCGATTCTTCGGCGATTCTTCCCTTCTACATATGTGTGGCTCGCCGCTCGCGATGAAGTTACATTTCTGCTGGACTTGACCTTCGATTCTCATTCACTAATCACCACCTATATTCGCTTTCCTCTCCAAGCTATCAATTATGAAGCCAACTTTGTGAACTTTGCATGTTGTTATGTGCTTTGGTTTGTAGCCGCGCTGGTTACAGTGCCTCGACCCTCTGCTCGCTCCTCCTCTGCCACAACATCTTCCCTACCCGCACCACACTGGCAATATTTGATTGCACTCGGTACAACCCAAACTCGACCTGGCCGGTTCAGCTTCCACACTGATACATCGACAATCAATCGAACAAACGTGTCTCCTAGTGGTTTGACTATCCTTGAGGGAACCCCGCCAGATGCGTATGGGCATCATTCATTTCTGAATTGCCACTGGATTCACGGTTGATAATTTACCCCAGAATCAAATGGTTGGTAGTTTCTCTCCAACTTCAGCTTCGAGAACCACCTGAATCAAGGTTTACCTTCGAAGGCTTCGAAGGCGAAAATCTTTTCACTCTCTCTCAACCCCTCCTTGAACATCCCCACCATACTCGTTGGGCCTCATATAATTGCGCCAAGATGGATATCGACCAGGAAAATTTCAAGAAGCATTTGCTTCAGATTCTGAAGCATATTTCCAAGGCGACCTTCGTTTCCATTGATCTTGAGATGAGCGGCATCACGACACGGCCTCAAAATTCTTCTGGTGGTCGTTCTCATGAGGTAGGCAAGCCGAGTCTGCAGCAATACTACGAGGACATGAAAGATGCGGCCGAGAAGTATCAGATTGTTCAGATGGGAATCACCTGCGTCGAGGAAGATCGAGAAAGAGGTACGTGGACAACCCCAGAAAATTTTCAACTCCTCGCCCAACATTCCTATCCTGATTTGAGCCACGGTTCAAAATTCCGAATCATGGACAAAAATGAAAATTACTAATCTGGTTTTTCATAGAGTACTATCTGGCTCGCCCGTACAACTTCTACCTGAGTCCCCTCCAAGCCAGCGGAGTGGACGTCAGACTTGAGCGTAATTTTACCTTTGCCAGTAGTGCATGCGACTTTCTGCTCAAGCATGATTTCGATTTCGGTAGAATGTTTCAATCTGGAGTGCCATACTTGAGTACAAATGAAGAGGATGTAATCAGAGAAGAGCACAGAAGTCGTTCAGAGCGCACCGCCACAATTCCTGATATTCCAGTTTCTCCTACGGACGTCGAATCATTGACTTTTTACCGCAATGCGAGAAAAACTATTAGTGACTGGGCGAATAACCCCAAGGTAATAAAATAACACTTACTACGCATTTTGCATTTACAAAGTTGATACTGATTTCCCCCAGGCAGAATATGATTTCGTCAACGTCGGAACTAATTTGGAACCAACCAACGCATATCAACGCAGGCTTGTTCATCAGCTTGTACGAAATGAATTTCCAGAGCTCCGTACCTTCGCTCAGAACGGAAAATCATTTATGCAAGTCGTCAAGCTCAATGTCAAGAGAGAAGCCGAGGTATGTGCTTTCGAACTTTTGGACTGGCTTTCCAGGCATTACTCTATTCAATCTCTCCTAGTTGTTTTATTTTCCTCTTTATCCATCTCAAAGTGCTGGATCAAGGCTGATTTGAAGTAGTTCCAGAAAAAGAAGGATAGAGCCTTTGAATTGCAGCTCGCGAAGCAGATTGGTAAGATTGAATTTCCAGAAAAGGCTCTAGTTCTCATATGTTGCTAGGTTTGCGTTGGATCTTTGAGGCGCTATCCGGTGGTAATCTTTCTGGAATCGATCCGACATGGTTCTATCGCGAGGGCCGCGATGACAACGAGAAGCCTGAAACTCAATTGGGCGCTATTACCAAAGAACTGCAAGAGATCACCAAGGCACTGCGAAAGAAGGAGCACATCATTGTTGGCCATAATCTATTTACTGATCTTGGCTTCATCTACAACACATTCATCGGTGCTCTGCCAAACAAGGTCACTCATTTCCAGGAGGACATTAATGAGCGATTCCCCACCATCTTCGATACGAAGTATCTAGCCACTCATGGTATCGAATCTTCCAACAACAGATCTGGCTTGAAAGAACTTCTAGAGCCGTTCAAGAAGGTTCATCTGCCCCTAATTGTCCTCCACGATAATCACACTGCCTATGGTGCATCATTTGGCAAGGAGCACGAAGCTGGATTTGATAGTAAGTCTCTTCTCACGAAAATACGAACAATTCTGATCACAGATAGGTTGGATGACTGCAGAACTGTTCGTTAAGCTTGTATGCAAGCTCTACGAGGCCAGAAAGGACAAGCTCGATTCCGATACCGACTCTAGCAACGGTCAAACCACTGACTACTCAGTCGATGACGAGGTTGGAGGCGTGCCACTCAACGTGCCAGATACTAATGGCGGTTTCCTCTCTGATTCCGATGGCGATGAGCACCTTCCCACAGCGTATCTGGCCCAACAATTGCAGAAGAATCCGTTCTCGGTCTTGGCAAGTGAAGTCGACAACAGTGAATCAAGCGAATCCAGCAATCCTAAATGTTTTATGCCTTCCATGAACAACAAATTCTGGAACGTCTATACCAACAAGTTGCGAATCACTTCCGTTGAGGGCGGAGTTTGCGACCTGGACGAATCTTCATGATTTGCTTCAGTGCTGACCTCGTTAAGCAAGGGTGGTGGCAGTTGAGTAAATCGCATGTGAATTAAGGGGAATGGGAAAGCGAGAGATGGACAATTAAATACGATGATTGTTGCCGTCTTTTTCGCAATCACGGCAAATGAATTGCATAAGACGATTGATTCATTCAACCAAAAGCATCCTGAAGGAATTCGATATACGACTCGCAGCGGCTTCCCAAACACAGCCAGTGAGTGGAGATAGCTCTCTAAGCAACAAACAATAAAACTTCACATACCTGTGAAGGATATCTATCGCGAACTGTTTTACTTAGCTTACATATATATTTTTTCTAGGGGTTCCTGCCAGCGGCAGTTTCTAGAGCACAAGTTGAGGGAGCAGTGTAGTACACGCATGGCTCGCTAAAGGGCAGCCCCCTGCAGAACCTCCTCGCGAGATGTTCATTTCGGTAGTCGCAAATGGGATCTTGTGATTCTTGGCGACGAGCCTTGTTGAAATTTCTTCTCAGCGAGCCAGCTGCATCCTTTGATTTCCAAGATTTACTTCTCTCTTCGCTAGCTACGATACGAGCAGTTAAGCCGCAAGAAGGCTTGGATTATTGGAACTTCACGAGAGCAAGTGCTACCGAAGGATCCTTCTCTCCTTGCGAATTATTTCTCACAGCCACCAAAAGTTTCGTTTTATCGTTTCATCTGATTCCTTTTGCGCGATTGTGCCTTGCGCGTTTGTTTTCTTAGTTAAGCTTATTGCTCCTACCGTTTGCTTCCACGTGTCGCTAAATGGCGAGCCTCAAGGAGTCGTTGTGCCTCTTCCTACTCAAAAATGAAACGTTACTAGCACTATCAAATATTTCGCACTCGTGGGCGTTCTTACGTGAAGTTTTTCGAGCAGGATGGAAAGATTTACAAAAGAGGAAGCTGCTGTGGTTGATGAAATTAATTATTCTTGGTATTGTCGGTCTGCAAGGGCGAGCAAACTCCACATTCCCTCAAAATGGTCGCCTCGTATGCAGGTACAGGCCGAAAATTTACGTGCAAATTGGCACATCTAGACGTCTACGAGGGCTTCAATCCTACTCCCCCTACCGGCTTGCTCTAGTTCAGTTCGAATCTAGAATTTCCTTCCTTCACTCCGGCACCAATATTACTTCCCAGCCTCCTTTTACGACTTGGCCTTGGGCACTGCGCGTCTTGGTTGGCTTGGATCCTAAATCCCCCTTCGTCACATTCCTCTTGATAAACAAGGGTCATCATCCAAACAAGGAAACAAGGCACGATCTAATTTTATCACGCGTTTCTATATAGGTGACAAACGCCCTTTGTAAATTCATCCCGTTGCCTTTCACGACTCTTTCACTACCACTTCACTAAGACTATTGTCCCTTTCGAATCATTCCTTCTTCGAATAGGACTATCCCGCTTTCATTGTCTGAATCAAACGGACAATAAAACAACGTTCATTTATATACAATTGCATTCTCTCCCTGTTCATCTCTTCCTCCCGATCAGACTTTTTTTAAACTTATATTCTCATTCTTAAAACTATTTTTCTTCACGCATTCGAAACTTAGCATAACGTTTACGTTTTTACACTTTATTTCTACACGGTCCCTACTCAAGATCAAATTCAGATCCAAACTATCACCATGTTTCCCTCAGTCAAACTCCTCTCGGCTCTCGTCCTAGCCCTCTCCACGGCGTCGGCCCTCCCCTTCGCCTCTCCTGTCGCAGCTCCAGTTCCAGAACCAACCGCCGCCGCTGCCACTGGCACTGGCCCAGGCATTACACTCATCAACAAGGGCACCAAATCCCAACAGTTCTTCTTCTTCAACAACCTCTCCAACGGTGACGGGACCGCCGACCCCAACTTCGACTCCCCCGAAGCCAACGCACCCACGGTCCCCGCCGGTGGCTCTGTCTTCGTGCCTCTCGACCTCGAGTTCAAGGGACGTGTTCAACGCGGCAAGATCATCCCAGCTACATGGGTCGAATTCCAACTCAACGCAGACCTCGCTCCTACTCCAGACTACCGCGCTCATGGAGATGTGAGCTTGCAACAGGGCTGTGATGGCGCCGCTACCATTACCTCTGCGACGAATGCTGCTTTGGTTGGTGGTTTCACAAAGGATGTCCTGACTGGTGCGCCAGCAGGTACCGTCTCCACGACCAATGCCCCGGCTTTGGATAGCACTGTTGGAAACTGGCTCGGTGGACCAAATGACGCTGTTGTTACGTGGTTGAAGACACTTATCGATCCTACCAAGACATATTTCTTGAATGGAGCTGCTGGTGCCTCCGGAGTGGAGGATATTTCCAGTGATAACCATCAGTTTATCGTTACTTTCTACTAAGTAAACCATTTATATCCCAAGTCTTTCTGGGAGTGCGAGTACTATATCGATACTGGGGTTCTTTTTAGCCTGGCGGGCGGGTCCAATCAGGCGTTTTTTTGGTTGTGTGGGCATATGCATGGAATTTTATGTTGCATTGATGACTGAGCATTTACAGCATCGCGTTTCTTGTATATTTTAAAGATTATTTTGGAGGTCTTCTGAGCGCATTCCGCGGCTGCATGTTCGAATCGGTATTATTTGATGGAACGAAAATGAAAATAGCTGCTACACACATTTATCTTGGTTTTTATGATGATTGTTAAGTGATTGTATGTGAGTGAGTGATTGTGCCTCGGTGTTCTTGATTGCGAACTGCCGTATTTGACTCCTATTTCTTGACTTGCTAACAAATAGCCATAGGTAAACTGCTATTAAGGCCAAGCAAACTGCAAACCCTTTCTCTTCAAATTCAATCAACAAACCAAATTGAGACCGGCATCCCTGTATCATCCCTCATACTTATGTCTCGTGGAGTATTCACTTCCTTCCAGATACCCCTTAAACTGTTGAACGTAACTTAGTTAACTGTCTACTGCAGGACTCGGACATTTCAACTCTTTCCGCAATAATTAATGATTGTTCTCACACCCTCTAAAACAATACAATTTTCTAGCCATACATTCCAAGTCCCATCTCATCTGATATCCGTTCAACGAATTTTCCACATTACCGGAATACAAGACCCCCCCTTTTCTCCCGTTTTGATCTTAATTCTCTATGAGGGTTTGGTATAATAGAGGTTAAAATGAAAGAGGCTCTGAAAACGGGAGAGCCTCAATTCTCTGTAATGACCTGAAGAAGTTAAGGGCGGGATGGGGGGGGGTTTGTATTTTAATTAATGCGGTGTTAATGTGCTCACGCGAACTGTCCTTTAATTTCTAGAGTATCGGATGATGTAAAAATAAATGGTATGCTAACCGCTCTCTCTTTTGTAATGTACTTCCTTCGAGTTACTTGCACAATCTTACAAGCACTTTCTTTGTGCGATTGTGAACGATATTAAGCGTCCCCAATACGAATTCACAGTAAATCAGGCATAATAAAAGATGGGATTTCTCCATTTTGCATCCTAAAGGAAGAGTGTGCGTAATGTGGTTACACAAGATTCCTACAGGCTCTGGAGGAAGATGCATGTATGTGGCGTGATGTTTGGAGTTTCTGTGGCTCATCTCGTAGGAATCGAAGCGCCACGAACCTGCCAGTATGAGTTCGTGCCTTTATTTCTAGCATAAAATTATCTCTATATCCTCGATTGTTTGTTCAAAGTGTTTTCTGAAAACCTCAGAATGCATAGTAGACGTAAACGTTAACGACCGCTTTCTCTCACATTGTTGCGCAGTAACATCTTCTTTGGGATTGCGAGTGAAGCTGCGATTACTTGGAAATATGATCTTGAATAGTGGCACACATGTTTTGCGGAATACCGTACATCGAGTCCGAAAACATGCTAGCAGATCCCCTGTGATTAAACGGTGGTCTCTGGGTACATCAAGATTCAGTTATCTGTAAAATTACTGAAGGATTGAATAAAAAATCAAAGGTTATTTATTCACTTCATCACTAGCAGAAACAAACAAGGATATAGAAAGTCCTGCAATTCCTCAAACTCAAGACTACCTGCATGCTCGGAGGAAAAAATGTTGAAGCAAGCAAAAGTATTGGATGCATTCAGAATGCTTATTTGGAACTATGTCATACCTCAACAAAAAAGCAGTGTACAGGATCGCGAGTGCTTGCAAGACCGCAAGTATGGAATCTCCGCAGGGTAACTCAGATGTGAGGAGTTTTTTGGTAGACTTTATGACCAGAAGGTCCGCTCGTTCAAGAGAGCTAAAGTTGCTGTCCCTCAAGGCGCATGAGGGGTGTTGGGCACGGCACTTGCCGCAGTCCCCCCTTTACAATTCGCCGATCGCGACTTCCTCATCAGGGACCGAGAACACGCTTCGACTCATATTCTCGGGAAAACGCAGGTGAAAATCAAAAACTTCGCTCTGCAACAAGAATGCAACTCTCTTGCGCGCCTGTGTAACCGAGATATAAATCAAACGATTCCCTGTTTTGTCATGTGACTCACGCGTAAATCGTCACGAAACCAAAATCATTAACGCGTCTCGCGTCAAGACCGTGTCACCAACCTCTCAAGGTATTTCGGATTCCGGGGTATTTTTCAACACAATCATATCCTTACCGTGAACTACGCGGGATGTACAAACCATTCAGACCCCCATTGCTGAAGAGCATAGCCAAACCCGCCGTCGACATCGATTTAACAATTCCCGAATCCGACGACGAGGACGACATCCAACCTCGACCAGCCAAGAAACGACGGTTATTGGTCCATGATGTCGAAGACAGCGCTCCTCGTGCGAAAGCTCCCAGCTCCTCGGCCGTGAGCGCGCCCAGAAAGCCATTGGTGGTAGTCAAGAACCCTGTAGAGACGAAAAAGCCCGAGTATGATCCTGCGGACGCTTTGGAGGGGTATTACATGGTGTTATGGTGAGAGTATTCTGGGTCGCCATGATGCACAATTCTAATCCTCACTAGGCGCAAATTCACAACGAAGAAAAATAAGACTTGGGATGGAGATGGAGTCCTCGCAGTATATGGTGGCTACGCACGCCTGCAGGATATTTCCGGACGGGAGATGGGAAGGTCGATGTACAAGGATCCTCTGCTACCAGGGAGCACATTGAGTGTTGGAGGAAAAGACGTTGAAATCGATTGTACAATATCCAAGGCGGACTTCTTGGCCGGAAGACCATTTCTGAAGACAGCAGCACGAACAGCTAGCTCTGGTAGCAATGGTAGCAACACACCAAAGGTGCAACTTCCTACGCCTGTTAGCAGGACGAAACTCGAGTCCAAGCCATTCGTTCCTTTGAAACAGACTGTAAAGAAGGAAATTCCGGCGAAGAGCTTCTATGCCAAAAGCAATGGGACGGGCGCGAGCTTCAAGAACCCCCTCCTTTCGACCTCTGTTATGCCACAAAAGAAGGATGGAGGTCCAACACCACGCCATGATCCCTCAGCCACTGGAGCTTTGGTTATGAAAAAGCCAAAATTCTGTCCCAAAGGTAAAGAGCTTGTCGACGTTGTTGTAGATCCCTTCCTGGGTCAGCATCTACGTGAACATCAGCGAGAAGGAGTCCAGTTCCTTTACGAATGCGTCATGGGAATGAGAGATTTCAATGGACAGGGTGCTTTGCTAGCAGATGAAATGGGGCTAGGCAAGACCTTGCAAACTATTGCTTTAATTTGGACGCTCTTGAAACAGAATCCTGTACATGGTCCGGTTGGAGTCATTCGGAAAGCCCTGATTGTGTGCCCTGTTACTTTGATAGTAAACTGGAAAAAAGAGTTCCAAAAATGGCTCGGCAATGAGAGGATCGGCGTCTTGGTGGCAGACGACAAGAAGATTCGACTGACTGATTTCACGCATGGGAAAAGCTACAGTGTCATGATCATTGGCTATGAAAAGCTGAGATCAGTGCAAGACGAACTCAAGAAGGGCGCTGGAATCGATCTTGTTGTAGCCGATGAAGGACATCGTCTGAAAACGGCACAGAACAAATCGGCCCAAGCCATCAAGGCTCTGGATTGCGATCGAAGGATTATTTTATCAGGAACGCCAATGCAAAATGACCTTTCCGAGTTTTTTGAGATGGTTGACTTTGTTAACCCCGGCCTTCTTGGGAAGTATAATACGTTCAAAAAGGAGTTCGAGGGGCCAATTACCAAGAGTCGACAACCAGGAGCTTCGAGCAGAGATGTTGAGAAGGGTAATGCGAGAGGCGAAGAGCTCTCATCATTAACCAAAACTTTTATATTACGACGAACTGCAGAGGTTCTCTCAAAGTACCTACCGCCAAAGACCGAATACGTTCTGTTCTGCAATCCCACTCAAGCTCAAGTCGAAGTTTACCAGCATGTTCTGGACTCCCCAGTATTTGGTGCAATGTTAGGCAACTCCGAGTCAAAACTGCAACTCATCACAATGCTGAAGAAAGTCTGCAACGCTCCAAGTTTGCTAGTAAAACAGGATGAGGATATCTCGGGCAACTCGAAAATGGCCCAATTGCTCGAGGTTATTCCTTCTGAAATCCTGCGCAAATCTCCCGTCAAAGCTAGTGCCAAATTCCGCGTGCTCGATCAATTAATCAAATATCTAGCCAAGAACACTTCCGAGAAGATCGTTCTCGTTTCAAATTATACCGCTACTCTTAATATCCTGGGCCAACACTTGGCTTCTTTGGGTTTGCCATTTCTTCGTCTTGATGGAAGTACGCCTTCAAATAGACGTCAAGATCTTGTCGATACGTTCAATAGGACTCCAGCATCGAAAAACTTTGCATTTCTCCTCTCCGCGAAATCTGGTGGTGCGGGTATCAATTTGATTGGAGCGTCTCGTCTTGTTCTGTTCGATGTGGATTGGAATCCGGCAGTTGATTTGCAGGCTATGGCTCGAATTCATCGTGACGGTCAGAAGAAACCGGTAAAGGTATGTATTTTTGGGCACCTCCTATCCTCGCTGTCCGTTCGCCATACTGACCATCTTTCCTTAACCAGATCTACCGCCTCCTAATGGCCGGCGGAATGGACGAGAAGATCTACCAACGTCAAATCACCAAGATGGGCCTCGCCGACAGCGTCGTCGACGGCAAGAAAAACGAAGCTAGTTTCTCGCCCGAAGAACTCCGCGATCTCTTCAAACTCGAAACCAATCCCGGCTGCAAAACTCACGACCTCCTCGGTTGCGAATGTAAGGGTCTCGGCGCCGAACCGTTACCATCCGCAAGTATACCCATCGACCTCGACCTGGAAGACTCTCCAACCCCTCCGCAGGATGACGACCTCGATCTCGATAGCGATGACGAGCCACTGTTCCCTCTGCACCCCAAATCCAAAGCCAAAACCGTCCCGGCGACCAAGGCGAATATCGCCGCTATTGAAGAGGATGTTGCGAAAGAGAAGCGAACAAAGAAAGCAAAGGGACAAATGCAAGCACTGATGCAATATCAACACGTCGACGCATCGATTTTTCGTGGCGAAACGGAGGATGTGTTTGGGTATGAGACGGATGAGGTGATGGATGTGAAGGCGATTTTGGGGGATGAGGCGTTGGTTGATATGTTGGGGCAGGAGGGGTGTAAGGTTAATTTTATTTTTGCTAAGAAGGGTTGAGAGGGCATAACAATTAAACATGGGGGCTTGTTTATATGGTTACGGCACTTTTATATGGTAACGGATTTGCATAGCACTGGCGCTCAAGACATGGATGATAGATGTATAATGATTAGACTACGGTAGCTAGATGGCTGGACATGAGATGAGATGAGATGGTCACGGTAGATAGAGGGCTGGCATAACGACGATACTAGCTGGCTGAATAAACGAGCGATAAGATGGTCTTGCATCAAGACCACCACCTTTATCCGGAGATCCAACAATGAATTTATCGAAGGCCTATTCTCGCGAGGTTACCCGGAGATTCTCGTTCCCCCTATTCTCGCTAGGTTACCCGGGGACGACAAGGGATTCTGGGATCGCAGGGTAAGGAGATGGGAATAAGGGTCAGGGTAGCTCCCCGAGGATAAGGATTATAAGTGGTGATATTTTGGAGATTCGCCGCCAGCGCTTAGATATGTATTCGCGATTAATATAAAACAACGTCAGATATGAAGTCCAAAAAATTCTTAATCGCTTGTTGCTACTGCTACTGTATTCCTACCATACCATTCTGGAACTTTTCCAAAACAGTAAGTTACTTGGTCAAAAAAAAGGTAGCTAGCTTTCCCTATACACGAATTCTCTTCTCGTCCAAAAACGCCGTGCCCAATGCTGTGTGATACTATACAGCGAAGTCCCAATTCATTCATATGCACCGCTACCCCACTCCGAAATAGGCGCAAGCAAGTAAATAATAAAAACCAAGATCTTATGATGAAAACTAAAGCAGACAGATACCACGAGTAGCTTATTCCTCATCTGTGTCGGTGTCCGTCTCACTCGTATCTTCTACCTCCTCCTCCGTGTTGCTCTCCTCCTCGCTGGAATCTTCTTCTTGCTTGACCTTCTTCTTTCTTGGTGGGGGTGCCTGGCCTGTCTTGAGCGCGTGCATTTGTCCTGCTAAGGAATCTGGGATATAATTAGCTTGAGTTTTCTGGTTTGCGAAAAGACTGGATTTCTTACCTTCATCAGGCTCGCTGATAGAGTCCTCCGCCTCGATCTCATCAGCTTTGTTTGCATCATCAACAACCAAAGTAACCTCCATCTTGTGATCAAATCCAATGTAGGAATCACATATTAAATGCAAAACAAATGTGTAGTGGCCAGCTTGAGGTGGGGCTTGGAACTGTGCCTTTAGAGTTTGCATGTTGAAAGTTGGCTTGCCATCTTCACCATATATTGGCTTGTCAAAAGTTGTGAATGTAAATGGGGGCACAGCAACCTTTCCTTGCTTGCTATCGGTAAGGAATACGTGCCATCGAGGAGAGTAGTCTTTTGTGAAGTATGGTGAGTAAGCAAGAGGGGGCTGAACTGGCTTATTCTCTACGGCCTTTTCGCCCTTTGCGGCTTTCTTTGTACGGCCAAGGATGGCATCGAGATCATCTTCCTCTGGATCAATGTCCTCCAAGTCAAGCTCATTAACTTCGGGGACATTTTCGCTTCCTGGTGGGATGAATCTTCCTTTGACAACCATTGAAACCAGGGAGCTTGGAATGATGAACTTCTCTCCGGTGACCTTGAAGAATCCTCTTTCGACTTGGAGGCGGGGTATTTGTCGGACCACGTTGACGGCTGTTTCATATTGAGATTCTGTCAAAAGATCCTTTCCGATGGTCAACTTTCGTCGCTGGGTTTCCGGGAGATCCATATATTCTTGTAAACTGAGATGAACTCTGGCATCTCCCTCCACTGCTCGAGCAATTGCTGGTGTGAAGTAAGGAATTTGTAATAAGGGTGACGCTCCCGGGGGTATAGCCTGCATCAAGTTTTGCGCGGTAAGGTAAGATGAAATTATTGGCGCAGTCGTGCCGTATGCCAGGGCAATTGCGCCAAAGGAGGTGTTGAGAGAATGTGCGATAGGAGCAACCTCCAACTTCGCTTGATCAAGTGCTGGGTCGTCCAAGTCTACGCGACCGAGATATGCCCACAAAAGTGCAAGTGCCTTTCTCTGAACACCACCTTCCAAATCTTCTAGTTTTTGCACATCCTTCTCGGTGAGTCCACCAGCGTGAGTTGTCGAAACACCTTCGGCAAGAATCCTGGCCTCTAGCTTTCCCAATCCTGAATCGGCCTTTTCTCCTTTCAAAACTTGTTTAAATTCAGCACCAGTACTCAATGCAGCAATAATGCCACCTTCAGTGATGCCATCCTCATATTCTCTGAAAAGATTGTTCGCACTTTCTATCAAGACCCTCTCCTTTGACATTCTTTGGGTACCATACCACCAAGTTCCAACAAGATATGGTAGTAAAACTCCCAACAGAGCTGCGTACACCAAAATGACGTATTTTCCATTCCCATCGGTAATGATAAACTTTGGAAGTGCGATTCCAATGCTGTAACTCTGCTTGCCGTCAGGGTGACCGAATTGAATATAGTTGTTTCGAATGTCCTCGTCGGTCAAGGCTTTGTATGCTTTTGTGAGTTCGACGAAGTAGTCATTCAAGGATTGGAGAGTCTCGTTTTTCGCTGGGTTTGGCTTGACTTTGTCGGGGTGGAATTTGAGGGAAAGCTTTCTGTAATGAGATTTAATTTGTCTCTCAGTTGCAGACTATTTTCAAGTCAGTAAATAGCCAACATTTCAGCAAATAGGTGACACATACTTCTGAGATATCTAAAATGTCGTACGGATTCCAGATCTTTGGTACTGTGCGGGCCGTCACAAAAATTAAATATGCCATCAAAGCCATAATCCCCCATCCAACTACCACCGTGATTCCGCGCTTTAACTTCCTGTCCTTCCGTCGCTGGGCCTTTCTCTGCGCATCGACAAGGTCGGCATGCTCAGGTCGGTAATCTGTCTTGATCCGTGGTGCGGTGGCACCTGGCTCTGAGCTTGGTTTGAGGACACTGTATGTCAAGGGAATTGTGACTATGCCGACGACAGTGAGGATGAAAACTGGGAAGAATTGTCCCTGAGAAAGTCAGCACATCTCTCAGAGGTCGAGGCAAAAGAGGTCCATACCTGCTCATCGTACGAGTAGTCGGTACCACTCATATTGACGATGTGTGGTCTCGAGGACCTTGGATTGCGAACCTGCGCGCAGGCAAATTATTATTTGGGGTTTTTTGATGGCAGATTGGCAGAGAATTGTCGCGATGCACAAGACAAAAGAGTGTGCTCCTATTAACTTGTGGTAGGAATTTGGGTGGTGGAGGTTGAAAGAAAGAAGCGCAAAGAGGGCGGAGGGTGGCTATACGCTGTATTGCATCGTGGCTTCTAAGAAAGTTCGCGACCGACGACAGGGATCACAATAATCCCGGCTTGTACCTCGCTAAACCCCTTTCGGTGACCACCACCTTAAATAAACGTTTCCTCTTCTCACCACCATCGCACTAGGTACCTAGGCAACTTCAAAAATGCAATCCTTCAAATTCCTGAGTCTTTCCACCATAATTCTTTCACAATCCGCGCTCTCGGAAGTCCACGCAAAAATCGCCAGTATACCCAGGCCACATCTCCCTTCCACACACAGCCTTTGTCCTACACCTAGTACCGGCTATTCATTGCGGCAATAATCCCCCCCAAAAATGGTAGAAATTGGCAAAAGTATAGGAATGATTTTGAGGAGCAGAATTCGCAAGTTTTGTGTTCCTATGTGATGCTCGTGCCGCGTTGTCCATTAGAGAAAGGGTAACTTCCAACATTTGATCAACTTGCAATGGATCTTTACCTAGTTCAAGATAATCCCTAGAGCTATAGATTATAGTCACCTCTCCACTTGTAAATCACTCGGAGGAAGTTGGAGCACACATTTGATGATTCGAGAACCATGTCAAGCACCAAGAAATTCTAATTTTCATTTCAACCCAAAAGAAAAAGAATCACCCAACAAATTCAAAGCCTTACAAGCATCCTGATCTGCTTTGGAACTCCGCGTACTCCATCCTTGCACTTTTACATGGCTGTTGCCCAAGACCCCGCGCATAAACTATCCGCGCGTGTTGCCAATCGCCCGCTAGTCTACATACCCCTTGAGAGAGTATCAACATTCGCCAACGCCCAACAGTCCCCCAAGATCTACCAACAGTCCTACTAACAAATCCTAATCCCACAAACATCTAGCTGTCGCCCTTCGATGTGGGCCCGACGACCGAAATACTCCTTGGATACTTCTTCTATGAAGAGGTGGTCTGTAGAACTCCAGATGTCAAGTCCCATCCGTTCCACATCTGTGCTGCCAATGTACACTGCTGGGCCATTCTCTTCGTCATCTGCCAGGCTGTTCCGTAAGGGTTGGAGATCAGCCTCTCGCTCGTCATCGGAGTCTGTAGCATCAACGATGTCACTGAGGGAGGTGAGGATTTGGGTTGTGAGACGATGAAAGTAGGCAATGATGGCCATTTCTTGCTTTGCACTTGTCTCCTCTTTGTTTATGGAGCGACCGCTTATGGCGGACTGAGATCTTGGACGTGGTGTATGCGAAGTTGTAGGGGAAAGGGTGAGACCAGAGAGCAGGGAGGCATCGGCATCGGACTCTTCTTCAGAATGGATGCGCTGCTCTCCTGCTGAGGCCCACCACATGAAGCCAGAATATGCCAGAGCGGCCCAAGATTGAGGCTCAATGATATCGTCTGTATCAGGGATATCCAACATGGGATCATGGCTAGGTCCCACAGTACTAGATGAGCTCGCTGGTGCAACATCGGAGTCCTCAATGACACTCCCCCGCCTTGCTGTTGGACTACCTACGGGTGAAACGTGTCGTGAGAGGCCCCAACGGAGAGCTGTGTACCTGCGCAAATCCCGTTGTGTGGCCCTCATCTCCACACCCTGGGGGGATTCGATTTTTGGCCATACCTTTTCGGAAGCATTTTCCGAGTACTGGGGTGGCATTGTGATGAGCACGTCGTACAAAGAACTTTTCATAGCCAGAATACTATCCGTCGTGCATGCTATCCACCCGCATCCTGGCTCATCCCTATGGTCTGATATCGACGAACCAGGTGTTGCTTCAGCGGCGGCTTTGGCAGCTCGGAGGTCTTCTTCTAATAATGGTATATCGTGAACTCCAATTGAGAATAGAGGTCGAAGTCGCTGGGGAGGGGCAGTAGACGCTAGTAAATCGCTAACGGCAAGGGGTATATTGGAGAGAACCGAAATGTCGTATACTGCCAATACATCAATTATTAGCTTTACTTGAAACCAAGTGACGTAGCTTCACTAACCAAAATTACAGGTCTCCTGAACAGGAGCATGAGCTGTGATCAGGATCCGTTTTCGCAAAAGAGCCGCTCGATGTATAGGAAATATCAGGGGCCCAAAGGTTTCCAAGAGGTTGGGCAAGCTCCATGCGGGGTGATATGGCGCCAGATGTTGACCAGGAGGGAGTAATGCAGCGCCATCCGAGGCAGACCGATTCCTGCTATGCCCTTTCTTGCCTGGCGATGCTTGTATTGGTTGGAATCGTACACTCGTAGGGGTTTCTACGGAATCTCTCTCGATATTTGGAGGGCTCTCGCCGTGAAGCTTATGTTCCTCCCAGAATTCCTCCAATATCTGGGTCTCCGAGGTGTCTTTGATGAGCTCGCTGCGCAACTTGGGTCAGCATAATTCAATAGTAAGACCACTGAAGGTTTCTTTCCCACCTTGCCATTTCTTTCAATTTCTCCGCATGCTTCCAACTCCTCCCTAGCCTTCCATAGCTCAAAGGCACCATGATCCCCACTGCCATCATACGAGCGTTCCTCGACTCCTCGTCCGCCGGCGCATTGACGAATGCGCTGAGTCCAGCATAATTATCGTGAACAAAGTATATTAGATCCTCCTTGACGGTGTGTAGGCCGGATGGCAAGCTCTTGTACTCAACCACACCCTCAAGCTCGACGCCTGGTTCGGATCTCTTCCAACCGATAGTGTAGCCGGCCTTGATATCGAAATAGATGAGAAAAAGAGCGGAAATAGGAGGATAATCGGGGTTATGGTGATTAGTTGGGAGGTCGAGATTCAGTGGCCCTTGGCCTCTTCTTATGGCGGCCATGGTGTATGGATGGATGGTGGACGAGTCGCAGGAACCATGACATGCGATGCGCGAACACTGGTTGATAGAGGTTGATTGCAGAAGTGGGGCCTTGGAGAGTCGGAGAGCTGGGGAACCGAGAGCAGGGGTCAAATAAAAGCGGGTCTGCATGCAAACCGGAGTCTACAACTTTCACATTCAACACAACACATTGTCACTATCGACGACCTTCTACAGCACTTTTCTGGCTACGAGAGCTATGTAATGGCAAGGCATGCGAGAATCCGTCTGCAGGTTCAATTGATGCGCAAGTCCCACGGATAGTGTGCTAGACCGTCTACCTAGCATTGTAGCAAAATACTCGAGTCTCGAGTCGGAGTATAGGTATTCATGGGGGCCAGCCCCCAAACCCCCGTGGCTCGCTGAGCTCGAGAACAACCGAAGACCTTCTCAATAATCTCTTACGTATCAGTAGGAGCGCAGCCAAGAAGGCCTCCACGGCAGTGGCCTCCGAAGGACCAGCGGAGCGTCACGGCAACCAAGTTGTGAGCCAGGCCGAGGTTACGTACCAAGTGAGCCGAGCTTTGATATTGCAAATTGTTTGTCACCTCTATCTGCAAAGGGTCTCCTTCAGCTAAGAAACTTTGGGGCGAGTGCTTGGAAGAGAGAAACTTCGCCATAGATTCCTTGAACCATCGTTTTGACAGTGATGATTGCTGTTTAAAGTCTGTTATTTATTTGAGAGAGATATTTTTGGCATGTTATTTTGCATCTCCAGTTTCCCCCAAGAATTTTCGTGTTTATAGCACCATCCCTCTCCTGTTTTGATCCCTATTATCCTAGAAATCCTGATACAATGAGGGGTTAAAAAACAGGCGTTTTGAAAATGGAAGAGGTTCGTTCAATTTTCTTGGCCGGTCTGGCACAATAAAATGCAAAACAGGAGAGGGGGTGGTGCTCTGAACCAATTAATGTGGTAGATTATTTTGCCTGCAAAGTTGTGGCTTCCTGTTGAAAACTAAAGGTGAATACTGTAGGTGCTGGTGCGGCCGCTTGAGACAAGGCCTCCCGCTCCCCACCATGCACTCCTCTCGGTCATGACGCCTCTCCTTCTACCCATCCAACAACCAACCTCAATCAAAATACACCTCAAGGTCACTCTTCCCACAATACCAAAAATGACGACTTCAAATAGCCACTCCGGAAACGACAACCACTACGGTACTACGTTGAATAATATGCGAGCCAGGCGCGCTGCCAGAACAGGAATCCGCCTTTATATATCAGATAGCACTGTAACTGAGACGACGGACGAAGATGACGAAGTCTGCTTTCGGAGATTCGGACAATTACCATCTGAAATCAGATTGGCAATCTGGAAATTCAAGCAGGAGCAAGACGGTGATCAACGGACTGTGAGTGGTTAATCTCCTTAAGTAATTGCTATTTAACACTTGCTCGTGTTAAAATGGTTCAAAAATAATACCATAAAATTAATCTCCTCCAGCTCATCTCCTTGCTTCTCTCTTCCTTCCCTCTTATTATAACGTTGAAGCCAACAACACTAAATTTCTTACCTTCAGGTTGAAATCATGTTTGAGCAATCAATCGGTCAAATTGTCTCCTTGACACCAGCTCCAATTATCCTCAGAATCTGTCGCGAAACACGGAAGGAATTCTACGATTCATATCCTCGCCTTCCAAATCATCCACAAGCTCCTCCAATTCATGTCGACCTGAAAAGGGACTTGGTTTTTGCACGAGGAACCCAAAACACCGAGGCATCTGGCGATGACTTCTTACTCGACTATATCTTCGGATGTCGCAGCAGGGTGGCTATTTACCGCCGTGGCCTGGCCCCATTCGAGAGGCCGTGGATGTGTATCGATACGTTCTGGGATCTCTCTGGTATTCGTCATCTCGCCATCGATATGAATTTGTTCATCACCCTCCGCCAACGATGGCTCTGGTCACCTTTATTGCAACGTTCTATACCGCAAAGCTCTCTCGCAGATCTCAACCTGATCCTGATGGACGAGCCGGTCAATTCCGATTCAGAGGCCCTTTTCGTCCAACAGCCATCGCAAGATTCTTTTCCCGCTACTATCGTGTGGCAAAGAGGCTTGAGAAGACGCGACCATGAGATGTGGCAATGGTCAGAAAAACATTTAGGGATTCGTGGAAGAATGGACGAGAGAGTTCGGGATTTATATGTAAGATCACGGGCTACCATAGACGGGGCAATAAGCATTCTTCCACAGCCAGACTGGCTGCAACCTCGCTTCGCGATACTCCGTGGTGGTTTCTCAATCAGATATGAACGCAGAAAATGAAGGAGTTTCATCGTCACCTAGTATTGGCGGTCGGCAACGCAAGTTTGTTCGCATTCAGCGTTCTTCACGGGAAATCAGAACTCGACGATAATCACCTCTTTGGGGGGATGGACGCGTAAGATGTGAGATTGGGATATATGCACCGGAAGCAGGGTGTAGTTTAATGTGGATACAGTACTTGTATAAGATAAATAGTCTTCGTTCCTAGAACCTCTTCTGGAATTCATAGTCAATCTAATCAACCATTCAGGAACTCCCTTCTATTACCCTGGTGACGTCTTGGCCTTGGAGCAAGATGATTTGTGGATTGTCCATCCGCGGTCAAGCCTTCGCATAAGATATTTCTTCACCTCTTGAGAGTGCGTATCATGGACGTGGTGACAATCCGATCAAGAGCTCTCCATGGAGTTCACTCAACTACCACCTCCACAAATTGAAAAACAAACTCGCTTTCTTACTATTACGCCATCACAGCAACGTAGGTACTTGGTAAACTCAAATGAGAAGCTAGCCTCCGTCGAATAAAAGTTATAGAAGTGGTGGTAGGTTGGAAGGTTGCTATTTGAGATTGAGGGGGTAGGGGTAGGAAATCGACTAGTAGAATTTCAGCGACGGAATGTACTACCAACTGTTTGTATCAAGTTAGCCAGAAGATTTGAGAAGGCGTACAGTCGGAATGCTTCTTCTTGTAATGTCTTCAAGTGTTTCTTTCACCATGATAGGGAAACCCAATTGTGATGATATCAGGGTCATCAGTTGTGACATAACAGCTTACTGTACCATCCCATCACCACACCGGCACAGGCACAAGATATATATAAAACATTGATTTCTATGTAGGCATGCATCCATTATGCTTTGCTTAAACGCATTCAATACACAGACAAAAGCGCGCGCTCACAAGTAGGCCGCAACTATGATGTATCCATCCATCCATCCACATGAACCATTTCTCAACTCCACCAACGCCATCCATCCTTCATTGCAAGTTCATTCATGTCTCCCTCAAAGCTGCTCCATCTGCCCAATTCATATTGGGACATTCTCATTTGCCCATAGCCGAGTAAAAAAAGGGCTCGCTATCTCGTCTTTCTTTAACTACATCAACAATAAATGTCTCGCCGCATTGCTGGCGAGGAGCTATATCCATAATCTAACATACACACACTGTATTCTCCTACTCAAACTGTGACTGGGTTGCCTGACTGGCAGCCAACACCTTCTGCATCATCTCGATATCCTTGATCGTTTCATTGAAAACCTCGACCATCTTTGCCGCGACGATATTACGGTTCCACTCGCCCCGCATCTTCCATAGAGTTTCCATGAGCTCACGATTGATCTGCTCGAGCTGCTCAACGCTGCACCCGCTACTGCCCGTGACCAGCTTGTCTAGTAGCGCGTCAATGAAATAGCTGTCCGAGACATAGTCGTTCTGAGAAGACATTTGAGACGAAGGAATTTCATTGACAGGAGAGTCGTTTAGGATATTGGCAAAAGCCGTGGGTTTAGATGTTGAGCCAGTACGGGCAGGTGCAGAGAAAGGTGGCACAACCGGGTTTTGTGAATATTGGCTACCAGAACTAGGGGTGTGGTTGTGGGACGTAAATGGTTGAAGAGCACCACGTGCGAGACCTTGCGCTTGAGAATGTGGCCATTGCTCATCACTGCTGGGATTTGATGCTTGTTGCTGGCTTTGTCCTTGAGTGATGAGTTGTTGCGTGTCCGGTATCTGCGAGTCATGCCTTTCTATAGGACTCGAATTTGCTGCACCGTGACTAATTCCATTGGTCGCTTGAGTACTCCACGCTTCAGAACTCCTCTTGCCCGATGTTGTAGTCGAGGCATCATTGATGAGCTCACTTGGGGATGTACCATGAGGTATCTCCTGGAAAGCAGATCGCTGGGAAACTTGAGACATCGGTCCGAGATTAGAGAACCGTAGCTGACTCGGAGGTTGCATGCTGTGCGAAATCTGGGAAACTTGCTGCGAAGCCTCGTCCGTGCCACCCATTTGTAGATCAGCGTCTCGTGAAGGTACCGATGAGCCATTTGTAAGAGGGCCAGGGGATACACCATTCGACAGACTACTTGGTCCGTGGAGAGGCGTTGAAAGCTTTAGCTTTTTAGGTACTGGCTCGCCCAAAACTAGTGGATCTTGCGCTTCAGAGTTACCGGCTTCTGGAATATCAGATCTCACAATCCCACCAAAGATATTTTCCGCGGCAGCTCTCTTCTTCTCCTTCTCTTCCCGCTCTTTAGCCCGCTGAAGCTGTCTGATATAAACATTTGGACAGTCGGCAAAAGCTGGCTGAGATTCGAATGCCATGACATCGACTTCCACATTGCTGAGAAGTTCGTTGGCCTTGAGCAGCCGTTCCCTATCTCCCAGGTTCTTGGAATCTTTGGCAAGAGATTTGATGTCTCGTAGAAAATCTATGGGCCGAGCATAAAATCCGTTCGACAACCTTTCTTCAATTGTTGTAGTCTCGAGGTTGTAAAAGAATTTTCCACTCGTTGTCTCTCTCAGACCCTTTACGCCATCTTTGTCTGTGTCGAGTTCAAAAGGTCGGAACTGGGACTGGGTTATGTCTGGTCTTACAAAATTGGGATCAAGCTCGTCGAATAGATATTGTATCGACGATTGAGGAATAGCCGGCTGCCTAAACTTTCTGTACTTCTTCTGAATCTGGTCCATAATTGGTTGGATTGAGATCTTGAGTAAATTCAGCAATTGATGGTCTCTCTTCTTCTGAGCCTTGATCTCCTCTTTGGTCGGTGGTTTTACTACGGGGGGCGGCGCAACTTCCAAAACCTCGAGCTTTCTCTTCTTTCGGTTCAATGGTTCCGGGAATTCCTTGGGGGTCTTTTTGACATAGTCTAAGATAGTGGCAAAGAAACCTTGGCGGTTTTCCTATCAACGATGTTAGTGGAAGTGAATGAGGCACATGTGGAATGAAAACAAACCTTTGTAGGTCGATCAATGACGAGTCGGTTACTTCTTGAGAAACCAAAGAAATCTCTCATGATATCCGGATTGACTTTATCGGCTGGGTTTTCTGTGATACCAAGCAGAAGTACAGGATCAGTAGGGGGAATTGATCTCAGCAGGCCGAGGAAAGTATCGATCTGGGCTGCTGTGAGAGTTGAATACCATGTCTCAATGCCAGGTATGTAAATAACACTAGGTTTGTGTCGTTTCACTTCTGCGAAGAGTTGCACGATTGCGGCCTCGCCAGACTGTTTGAATTAGCTTGCGAAATCATAATATGGTGAGAATAACTTACCCTTGCGGAATCACTGAAAATTGTTGGTAGGTCAAAACTCTGCACATGGAGGCCTTCAAAGTGGTTCAAAATTCCGCCGCCGAGATATGACTGACCCATACCAGGTTCACCACAGATCAGGAGACGTGGTCGAAAAACGCGCGAGTTTTCGAATTCCTGTTGCATAGTTTCTCGCTCGAAACCCAGATCAGCATCGTCGTACTGTTCATACATCGCCTCTTGAAGAGCTGTCGTCTTTGGTTTGATCGGAATCAGGCCATCCAACACATCTTCTATCTTTTTCAGCTGATCCCGTAAAAGTGGCTCAACGCGCTTTGGGAGTGGTGCAGCGCCAGAGGACGTTGATCGCTCTGAGGAAGGAATCATTTTCTTGACCGACAGCATGAAATCCTTTGCCGTAACCTTGATCTTATCAGGGTCCACAATGAGCTTGTCGGTGCATGAATAGATTTGGGGATACGTTCTCTGAATGGAATTGAGTGCCGCTTCTGTGCAGAGTGCTCGAAGATCAGCACCTCCATATCCCTTGGTTGCATGTGCCAGAGATGTCTTGAAAGCATCATCAACACCCCAGTCTCTTGTGTTGATGTTGATGATCGACTTTCGAGCGTTCAGGTCGGGAAGCGGGAAGTAGAACTCTCTGTCAAAACGGCCAGGTCGGCGAAGAGCAGGATCAATGTTGTCGGGTCTGTTTGTCGCACCAATAACTATGACCTGTCCTCGGCCATCCATACCATCCATAAGCGCTAAAAGCGTCGATACAATAGAAGCATGAATCTGCTCTTGTTTGCTGGATCGAACAGGCGCAAGTCCATCAATCTCATCGAAGAAAATGATACTAGGTTGAGTTTTTCTTGCTTCTTCGAACAAGAGTCTTAGCTGTCTTTCGGCTTCACCAACCCATTTGCTTAGAGCATCTGCACCCTTTCGCATATAGAAGGTAACTTTCTGGCCGCCAGAACCGACAGTCGCTGCAAGAGCTCTGGCAAGAAGAGTTTTACCAGTACCAGGAGGGCCGTGGAATAAGACACCGCGAGGTGGCGTTACGTGGAATTTCAAGAACAGTTCAGGATACAGGAGAGGCATCATTACCATTTCCTTGAGCTGATCAATGTGACCGTCCAAACCTCCAATTTTGCTAAAGTCGACGTTTTGGTCAACACCCAAAGGATCCGCATCTGCCAAAGCTTTCTGGCTCTTGATCTTTCCCAGGTTGGCCGGTGTGCCTGAGACTCCTCCAGGTTCGCCAGGATTTGTTTGGCCAAGGCCTGGGAGCAGCCCAGATGGCATACCAGTGGTGGGTGTCATTCCAACATTTCCACCTGCATTCGCTGGTCGTGCCATGTTCTCATCATCACTGCTATCGGAATCAACACCACCAGTAGCTCCGGTTCCCCAAGGCCCACCAATGACTGGGGCAGGACCACCACCACCACCAAATGGTCCGAACGTAGTGTAGAGATTACGCTCCCAAGGTTGACTTGCACCATTTCGTCCACCCTTTGCTCTGCGCGTGGGCGTAGGAGCTGCATCCTCTCCATCTTCATCCATGGCGTAAATCTGATCCATAGGCTTAATGCTGTAATCCACCGGCTTTCTTGTGCGGGTGTTGGATCTTTCGTAAACAATTTGTGAGGAGGCTCTTGGACGACGTCTTCGAGAACCCGATTTCAAGTCATGTAGTTCTTCCGCAAGCTCGTCTTGATCTAGTTCGGGATCTTGATCAGAGCCTGGGCTTGCGCGTCGTCTGGATGTGCTTTTTGACTTTGCTTGAGCAGCTGCGCGTCTGCCTCGGCGTTGAGAACCTGATGATTCGTCGTCCTTTTGCTTGCCTTTATCTGCGTCGGAAGCTGAAATTTCGTCGGCGGATTCGTCCACAGGCTCGAAATCACTGCTAACATCTGCGGGTTTCTTCTGCTCCTTCTTTTTGGACACCCGCGTTAAGCGTCGAGACGCGCCAGCAGCAGCTTCTTCCTCTTCAGCTGGTTCTTCAGCAGGAATATCAGAAACAACAAGTGCAGGCTGAGATCTTTTTCTGCGCGTTTGCACAGGGATATCATCATCATCTTCGTCCTCGTCGCCAGCATCCTCTGCTTCGACAGGATTCTCGGTATCGTCTTCGACACCTACGGCATCATCTTCAGAATTCTCGACGACCTCGGTATTCTCTTGTTCGTCCGTTCCGGCAATCTCATTTTCCATAACAACATCCTCGTCTTGTTGTTCGCGAGAACTCGAATCATGAATCTCCTCTTTGATAGTAGAAGCAGGTGGTTGTTTGATGCCCTTCGCTCCGCGTGTTGCTCTTCTTCCGATAGGCTCAGGGCTGTGGCCAGGTCGAACTACATGACGACCAGACTCTGAAAGGGCAATCGGTTCTTCTCTCATGGCTTCTGAATTTGCTCGTGTGTTCCTTCTTGGGGCGCTTGGGGCGATACCAGCAGATGTAGGCTCCATTGTACTTCCTCTCCCCCGCGTTGTCGTTGCGCTTTTAAGTCCGGCGCTGGCCGATCGAGTTTGGCGGATTACTGGAGTTGCGATCTTGAGTTTGACGATTTTTGTCTTCTTTTTCGCCGGTGTTTTCGTCGTTACTTCCTCATCCAGGTCTTCTTCTTCGTCGTCGTCGTCGTCAAAAGCAGCGCGCGGCCGTTTCGTTGATTTTTTCGTCGGCTGAACCTCAGATTCACTACCGGTCGACTCGTCCTCTGCGCTAGGCTCCTCCTCGTAACTAAACGACTGCTTCGCCGATTTTCGAACGGCTCTTCCCGTCTTTGCGTTCATTTCGACTGCTTCTTCCTCGTCTGAAAGGTAGGGGTCGGTACCGGATAATTCTAAATCTTCTAATTCGTCGTCGTCGATATCTTCTTCCACGTCGGAACCTTTATGTTTTCTGTTGCGCTTTTGTCGTGAGCCAGAACTATTCTTCTCCGACTTCCTCTTCTTTTTGACTCTGGGTGCTGCAGCTGTTGATGCAGCTGCTGTGGGATCGAAATCGACGTCCTCGGGGTCGGACTTGTTGGGGTCGAAAATCTTCTCGCGCCTAGAGCTCATATCGGATAGGCACCCAACTCGTGTGTGTGATAGTAGGCCTTGAAGGTAGATTTCCGCGTTTGCTCAACTGCTGCGAGCGCGACAAATCGTAGATGGTAGACACGACGGGCCGCGCGCAAAGAATCAGATGCAGAGCATCGGCAGTGAGAAAATTGAGGTAGAAGGCTTCAATATGATCGCAAGTAGTATGCACCAATTGAAGGATGAAAAGCCAAAGGAAACCGATGGTTGTGGGTGATGGCGAAAGCAGGTCTGGGAGGCGGTTCTTTTCCTGGAGGATTGCGAAATGGGTCGGTCGCGTAAGAGTACAGAGCAACATTTCCGCATCACACCAATCGGGGAAATATCGGCTAATCCCCCTCAGTCAGCCACCGCCCAAACTGCACCAAAAAAAGCCGCAGGTAAAGAACACGATGGCAGCGAAAGGGAGACAACAACCTCCTCAAACGCACCAGCTTTGCAACATCTTGACAACATTGTCTAGCAACCTAAAGAACCGCCAGAAATGGTCCAGGCTATATGCGCGCCAGTGCGATGTCGTTTTCAGCCTCAAAAAGGGGTCGGCTCGGACGTGGTCGGCCACGACAAAGATGGAGAAAAGAGTTGTTTTCTTCAGAGGGAGCTCCAGCTCGGAGCTCACTGTCAACGCAAGATAGATGCGGCTTAAAACCTTATTTTTCTTTATAGGGGTGCCCAATTTTCTCAGGTCGGGCTCCATTGCGGGGAGTAGTGGTCACGTGGGAAACAGACTTCAACTCATCATTTTCTTTCTGAGAATGGACAGGATATCTAGGTACCTTTCCCTTTTACAGTAGTGTTGTTGTTTTCACCAGCTTTTTTCCTTTTGATCCTTTTACATGCGTCTCTCAGAATGTTTTCCGGGCACGGATCTCCGTATCTGGTGGTCACGTGGCTATCATGCTCCAGCTGAAAGTTCGGGCTTCCCCATGAAAACAAGGAGGAGTGACGGGACGCTCCGCTGGTCCTTCGGAGGCCACTGCCATGGAGGCTGTCTTCGACTCTTCGCCGCACTCTCTAAAGCTCACTTATCACGACCGATACAGGAAGAATCTTCACTTTCGAGCGCAGCGAGCTCGGGGGTTTGGGGGCTTGCCCCCATCAATAACGAAGAAGAATTACCGGTAAGTGACGCTCCGCTGGTCCTCCGGAGGCCACTGCCGTGGAGGCTGTCTTCGCTGCGCTCTGCTCCAGACCGAGACTCCAACAATAGCCACTGGTATGACTATCAGAGTGTTGAGTATATCCTCAAACAGGGCCGTTCTGGTGGTTTGCAAGTGCAGCGAACCCCCGGGCCGTCCATGGGTCTGAGAGACTGGCTCGTCAGCCCCAGAGCTCATGTCTAACTTTTATGCTCGTTTTCTTTTGCGCAGTTTGCCCTTTCTTTTGCCCTTTCTTTTTCATCTTTTTCTATAAATTCTCATGCTAGGTGTCCCTCAGTCTCAACCAAGTCATATATTTTCCGAACGATCCTCCCGAGAAACTGACTCGTCGGCCAAAGCTCCCCCTTGGCCAAAGCTCCCTCTTGGCCACACCACTGCACCAGTCTCGGGCCTCTCATTACTTAAGCATGGAGCGCAAAGCGGTTGCTTCAATCGTTCCTCTGCCCAAGGTGGGATACATCCATTTTCCGCGTCGATTTTTTCGTCACCGAGTAGGGATCCAAATTTACATGGCAACCTCCAGCTCTTGTTCCGCATTCGTGCCGGTGATTCCCTTTTTGGTCTCGAGGAATTGGTCTCATGTCTCACTGCACCCCGGACTACCCCAGACGTCCCAACGCCAGGCTGATGGAACGACACTCCATTGGTCGCAAGCTCTTCTGAACAGCGGCCGACTCGGTGGACTCTTTCCGCTTTGTATTTTTCAGTCCTGTTGGTCTGGATCTATGCGAGTCGCGCCCCCGCGCATGTCCACCTACGAAGTACTGAGTGAGGTAATGGTATCGGTAGCGAGATGTTCCTTCTCTCGGACCCTTTTCACTCATAGGGCGTGGATGCGGAGAATTGGAAGAAGGACGCGGGGACCTTACCAATGCCATTATATCTACCGTAAGCTTCTTGATGTCATAAGATCTTACTTAACCTGGCTTTCCCTTGACCTTTCCTTTGTGTTTCCTCTACCCGTTCAACCTACCTCTCTCCTCTCCTCATAAAGTACTTTCTTGTTGGCCCTCTCATCTCATCATGTGGCCTTTAAATCGGGCATCACTTCTGTCTCTTCTGTTGGCTCCTCTTATATCACAGTATGCTCCCACAGCACTGGCTACAGGAGTACAGGTGACCTTGGACAATAACATTATCTACAAATTCGACACTGACGGAAATGCGTAGGTCAACTACCAATGCCCTCCAAGCTCAAATCTAACTTCTAGTAGTATTGACTCCACAACCGGGAAAATCGATTTTCTCAACGGCGCCTATGTTTGGTACGGTTTAGCCAATGGCTGCGGTGGTATCTTCTGCGGTATCAAATCCTGGACTTCAACAGACCTACAGACCTGGCACGCCAATGGTTACCTCTTTGACGCCAACACGCCCGAAATCCAGGCTCTCTGTCTCCAAGGAGGTTATTGTGGTCGCCCACACATTGTCTACAGCGAAAGCACTCAAACCTACGTGCTTTGGCTCAATGCTGGTATTCCTGGATATGCTATTTTCACTTCAAGTTCTCCAACTAGTGGCTACACCTTAAGTGAAAATCGCGCACTTGTCGATATACCTGCAGGCCCTTTTCAAGCTGGAGATTTCAGTGTTACAACAATTGATGGAGCGGGCTATATTGCCTTTTCGATGATTGATTTTTCGGCTGCGGGCGCCTCGATCTGGCCGCTGTTCAATCAAACTTTGCATTTGCAACCATTGAATTCGGAGTACACCAATGGCACGGAAAACGCCACGCAAGTGTTATCTGCTGCCGCGGATCTGGTGGATTATCAAGCAGAGTCACCAGAACTATGGAAGAGAGGTAAGGGCTATTTGCTTTTCTTTGTATCAGACTGCATTCGTTTCGAGATGAGTTCATAATGTTCTATGATCTAACAAATCTCCGGCTACATGGGCGTATATTTTTGGCGATCTTATATTTTCTCCAAGAACATTATTCTTGGTTCAAGTGTTTCTGCTGAAGAACCTTCCAATTTGTTGAACACTTGGAAAGAAATTTTCGCCTAGCTTAGAAACCTATGTTAGCCTTTTTGGATATTTCATCTCGGGCATACCCATAGCTAACAATTTCCAGGGGATTATTACTACATCACAGCATCCAATACATGCGGCTGGTGTTCGGGAACTCCTCTTCTCGTCTACTACAGCACCTCTCTGTCAGGCCCTTGGACCCGCCAAACGATCTCCCCCAACACCTGTGGCGGCCAGACATCCAGCGTGCTCCCACTTCCATCCCCAACAGACAACAGTACTTTTACCTATCTTCATCAAGCAGACATTTTCCGCTCAGCACCTCTCACCGGAACGCGAAATGCGGGACATGCGTACCAGCACCAAGTATTGGAATTCAATGACAATGGAAGTTTACACGATTTGAACTGCTCTTCCTCAAAAACAGCTACATTTGAAATAACCCAAGGTATATTGCCCGAAGGTACTTTGACTTCGACTTTAGCTCTCAATGCTTCTGACTCTTCAGGAGATCCCATGACAACTCCTTATTCCCCCTCCTGCCTTCTCCCAACCTACGCCCTCTACCAAACCTTTTCAGCCTCCAAATCCGGAACTCTCCAAAACGTATCCTTCAACGTCGCGTCCTATGGCGCCAGCGCAACAGGCGATACACTAACCCTCAACGCCCTCGTATTCAGATACACCGACAACGCAAACTTCTACACGCCCTTTTACCAATGGGAAGCACTCGGCAACATCTCCATACCTCTCACCCAGATCTCACAAGCTTTCGAGGTCCTCACCGTACCAGTTGGCGCAAGCGTCAGTGCAGGTGATAAGATAGGCATTGCTCTTACGAGTTCAGGCCCGCCATACACTTTCGCAACTCCGGTGTGCGTCATGCTCAAGGGACCAGCAAGCCCGAACGCAGATTCAGAAGACGGACTTTACCATCTTGGTGCTTTCGGTGGTGTGAGGAATGACGGGGTTGGTCAGGTTACTTTGGCACTTGGTGATGCGCCGAGTGGTGATGGCTACTTGTTTGCGAACGCTCTAGATCAAGCTTCGTTCAGGGGTGGTTTTGCACCGGTTGGAAATTTTGGGGAGGGGGTGGGCATTAGGTGGTTTGCCAATATTGTGTAAAACGCATAGAGGATGAAAGAGAGGGAAATGTCTCTCCTAACGGTTGGATATCATGAGTTCATAACAGTTATTGTTCTCGAGGAGCGTTAGATGCCCTCTTTACTTCCAGAAGGGATTTATCAGGGTTAAATATCTAGAACATAATACTTAACTATCGACAAAAATAATAAATAAGCTTAAAAATACACTTCAGCATAAGCTCAAAGATCTCCCTTCTTCCATGCCACCAAACAACTCAAACCCAATCTTACCGTGCCTCGGCCTCCGGCTAGATTGACTCAAACCCCAAAACTACACTTCACAAACCCCTCCCTCTCTTCCACGTCAACAACAACTCCAACCCCACACGTTCAAGCCACGATCCTTTTGTTTACTTGGCAGCGGCGCCGTCTCGGGTGGACATTTTCGTGTCACCGTACCTGAGGTTAGTCACATTGGCTTCGCTTACGTGAGGCTTTTATGCGAAAATATACCAGCCCGCCATGCACGTCACAAAAAAGTATCTTCATTGTACGAGGAAGAATTACGCCACTACCGGTACTGTACCTATCTCTCTCATGACAAAGTTTCCTCGACGTTGTAGACTAAGAAACTAATTGGAACCCGAAATAACATTTTTATTGTAGGCCTCATATTTCCCACGGGGAAGCTCAACTGTGGATCACCCCGCTTTCTGCAGGGAAGAGAAGTCCGGGGAAGCTGAACGAGCTCGCGCGTGGATACGGGGTGGTGTGTGGAGTCGTGGACCCCTATTTTTAATTTCGATATCGGAGGTGGGAAGTGGGAAGTGGGAAGTGGGGGAGGGGTGAAGAAGAAAGTCCTGTCTCATCTCGGGATCTTATCAATCTGGATACTGTAACCCTCGGTTCTAGCCGGCACCTTTTTGCTCGTAGAACCTCTGGTACGCTTGTTTAGGGACGCCCCCTATATACCAAGAAACTAATCCCAATATAGGTCTTTGATTGCGCAATTCAGCGATTACGCCAACAAAGACCTATAATAGGACTAGTGTCCCTAGCTAAGACCAGCTAAGGCTATCTCTTCCAACCAGATAACTCCCTTTCTTCGCTTACTAGCTTTTCTGTAGGTATAGCCTCCTACGTGCCTCATTCGTGTCCAAAGTCGTGTCCCTAAATAAGCGTATAAGAGTGTCTCCGACGGAAAAGATACTCGAGTTTATAAGATTGGGATCTTATCGATTATTAGGTATCGATATGTAACTTATGTTCGCAGCTTCGCTCTTGTTTTTTCTTTCTTTTTTTCTTTTTGGATTAGTTGGGTTTTTTCGTATGAGTGGCTTGGAATACGCGGTAAGGTTCAAGTGAATTGGCGGATCCTTTAACTCGGGGAAATTTAAACGCTGTAATACTGAGTTACTACTGTAATAATGGTCTTTGGGACTGGATGAGAAGGCGAAGTATTCTACCGGTATCTTATGCAAGTTGTATGAGGGTTCTGACTGGTTGAGGATTGGAGATACTGTAAATTGAAGAACGGAGGATATGAACTAGTACTGTAAAAGCACTTTGGAGTAGTATACTTATATCTAGTTATGATACTTGTTCGCAGGTATTAGGTGACTCTTTCTTCTGTTCCCACTTGGAATTTTGTTATTAGTTAACTCAGATCATGCTCTGCGAGTTTTGAAATAGTAGGAAGGTCTTATAGTAACATGCCAGTGCTGACTTGTAATTTTCATTGTCGTTTCGTTTTACCGTAGCTTCAGCGAGTCCGAGAAGCCGGATTGAAGATATGGTATCATACTGACACACTGTGTGCAGCCCATCTTCAGCTTCGAGTATCTATAAAAATGCACACGAAAAGTTCACAAGTCCCGATTCAAAATCCCAAAACTCACCTCTCTCCAACAACCCCTCAAAAGCCTCCCCTCACCCTACCCCTTCTTCCCCCAAACCCCCTTCTCAACAACCCCATCAACAAACTCCCCCAAAGTCCTCGGTTTCCTCCCCAAAAGCCTCTCCAGCGTCCCATCCAACTTCGCCTCTTTACCCTCACTAACATACGTATCCAGCCCCGCCAACATATTAGCGTAATCGTCGGGGACGCCGAATTTTATCATTTCTTGCGCGAGTTGTTGCGAGGTGATGGGGATGTGGGTTATGGTGCAGTTGAGTTTGAGGGATATGAGGGATGCTGCCTAGAGTGAGATAAGTTGAGGAATCAGAAGGGGGGTGTTGGGGAGGAGAGGGGGGGATACTTCTGTGTAACTAAATAGTTCGGGTCCGAGGAGGAGGTGAGAGGTGTTGTGGGGGATTTCGTCAGTAAGAGCAAGGAATGCGACGGCGGCGATGTCGTCGGCTGATATGAATGGGATCTAGAAATTAGGGATGTTAGACTTATATTGTACTCATACAAGCTTAGCACATTATTTGGAATACAAAAAAGTCCCTTCTCGCCCGATTTAAGGTTAATTGTGTTAGGTGATGAGAGAGAATTAAGGTTAAAATGAAAGAGGATCTCCTGTTTCGAGGCCTCTGTCATTTTGACCTCTATTCTTCCGGATCCTCCCAGATAATTAAGACCAAAACGGGAGAAAATGGGGGTCTCGTCTTCCCATTAATACGGTACATCGTGCGCATTACCAATTTGCTCTTGTGTTGTAACTCAACTTGACTACACAAAGTAGATCCGGACAAGAATCAATGACCAGAAAAGTTCAAAACTTACTTTACCGTCGCCTGCAGCAGTGAAGATCTTTGAGTAGTCGCGAATAGTGGGAAGGAATTGCTGTTCCGAGAAATTTTCTATCGGGAGTTAATAACACTTTTCTTGTACATCAAAAAGTGTTTCGAAATATGAGTGCTCTCAGCCCATCAACCACGTAAGTTCAACTAATAACCCACTCAACCCACTCCAACCACATAAAGAAATCAACACGACATACCCATAAACCAAGTCGGTTTCAAAACCGCCCACTCACACCCCAACCCCTCCACAAACCCCGCAATCCTACTCAAATCCTCGCCATCCCCAGCCTCAACGACACTCGCACTCAACAACACAAACCTCTTAACCCCCTTCTTCCTCGCAATTTCCACAAACTTCTTCACCAACGGAAATCCATTCATAATTGGCGGAGAAATCAAAAACACAGCTGTTACTTTCTGGGAGGTTAAGAAGGGATTTGTATAGGTTGCTTCATCGAAATAGTCGAATTTGACACCGGAAGCGAGGGGAGGTGGTTGGGTTGTGATGCCGCTGCGCGATGCTTGGATGTAGGGACGGTTGGCTTGAGTGAGGAGGGTTGCGATTCGAGAGGATATTTTTCCGTGACCGCCGAGGAGGAGGATTGTTTCTGGGGTGGATGACATGATTGCTGATTATGTGAGTTGGGGTTTGAAAAATAGTGATGTTGGGATAGAGTTAAGAAGGAGTATGTTGAAGTGAAGTGCATTCGCATTTTATGGAACGTTGTTGTTGAATTCGGCTTGATATGAGCCCGACCCGGCTTCGAGTGGGGCGGAATAAATGCGTGCGTTTGTAAAAGCCGCAGGAAACTTCACCCTATCATAACTTAAAATTGTACTCTCTTACAGCGTGTATTGTTACACCGCAGATGTAAGATCTTTCATCGGAGCGACGCTTGCTATTTAAAGAAAAAAACACGCAATACTCGAAACTAGACGATCAAAACTCAAGTACTGAGTTCAAAAAACTAGCTACATCTTTTAATCTCGTAACCTAATAAAAGTAAGCGAAAGGCTAGATACAGCTTCGCCGGGTAGATTCATTTTCTTTATCCCGCGCCCTCCATTCACTCCGCCCCGCATTTCCTCCATCAACATAAACCCAATTCCGCCACCTACCCTCACCAATCACAACACCCTCGTGGTGTAGTTGAGAAGTCTTTCCCGTGGTCGAGTGAGTTCTCTCCTCCCTAAGATCGTACCGCCCCCGCCGTTGTAATAAAACCCCAGATACCGGGGGGTTTTCCCACTAGCCGTTAACGGCTTAGGTTTTTGCTGTTTTGATCGTTCATTTTTTGTCTGTGTAGCTTTTAGTTTCGTTTTCCAATGCTTTTTTTTGCGCCTTCGCGCTGCTACTGTAATTCTATTTCTTTTTTTGCTTTTTGTGGTAGGGATAGATACTCTTGTGTTATTCTGGTGATGTGGACTCCTTTTTTTTCTTTTTGGGAAGGATGATTTTTTTTGGGAGTGGTTTAAGCGAGGGATGGCGGCGACACTTCACCAGAGAAAAAGTTGCGGTCCTGTATTATGAATTCGAATTAATGCATTCATATACCTCAAGCGGAATCTAGCTGTGCTAATGAGCGAGATCGTTATTTCTACTTTTGGAGCTATTTTTTTTCCCAGAAGGGAAGCGGGTGAGGCGGGGAGTTCTTTTGCCGTTTTTGTCTTCTATCATCGCGGTCCAACTTTATTGCACATTTCCCTGCTTCAAATTGAATTATTTTCGGTTAATTTTTATAGGGGGGGTTTTTTGGCAGAAGGACATAGAAGGCTCGCTTAAGTTTGATGGACGCAATATGGCGGTATCGCTTTAATTCGGAGCGCTAGTCTTTTGGTCCCTTTTTCCACCTCGATTCTCTTTTATCTCTTATTTTGCATTGCGACACTGGCCGGGTAAAATTTGCAGGATAAGCCTGGAACAATGAAGGACAAAATGAGAGAGGCCCCCAAAAATGGGAGAGCTCTCTCACTCAGACCTCCATTCTTTCTTACAGCCTCGCAGATTGAGGTTGAGAGGAGATGAGAATGAAGAAATTGTGTATTGCTATTGCGGTCCGCTATTTATCCATATCCTTCAGCGCTGTATTTCCGTAGACTCTTCCCTTACACCTGCTCCATATACTTTGATTGATTGCTCCAGTGCGTCGGCCATTCCTCCCGAGGTTTTCTTACGTTTGGTGAACCCTCCAACAGAAGCTCAGCCACCAGGTCCCCACCTCCCCTCACCAATTCTCTCCAACCGCGATCATCACTGGCGCTTCGTACAAGCAGACTGCTGGACGAAATCGGCCCATCCGCCAATATGTAATCTTTGACGAAGTCCCGTAGTTTAGCGCCTGGCACGGTTTCCCTATACACAACGCCGACCGTCAAAGGGCTAAGACGCTGGCCCTGGACGGAATATTTCGCAAAAATTAGGTGCATGACATAGTTTTGAAAGTGAGGAGATCCGAGCTTGTGGCCGAAGATCCAAAGTTCTTCTGGCAATAATTCAGTGCTACAGCCAATTTTCCCGTTATACAGCCAGGTTTGGAAAGCGGACATGCCTAAGTGATCGTGGTTGGGGAGATTGATACCTGCTGAGGGGTACTTGCGGAGCTTTTCGATCAACTTGGAATAGTGGCGGATAAGATGGAAGTTGGCTGTGATGGGAATTTTTGCGGGCCCTGCTAGCAGGGTAATGAGCTATGTGGGTTGCTTGCAAAGCCTGTTCTTGAATTAGTGAGATTCGACTCTGGATGAACGCGAGAGAATATTACAGGATATCCCTCATGTGACAATGCTCCAAGACCTTCTGTTCGAGCTCGCATGTTCCCTTTCGTATTCCAAGGCAATATTGACAAGCGCAGTCTGATGGTTTTTGTTGTTTTTCACCCAGCGAGGAACCGGCGACGCTGCTCAAACTTTGTTCGTGGATGGGAGTAAGCCTGTATTTTGACGCCTGTGGATTCTCATTGATCAATGGACCGGAACCGCTGTTTCTTCCGCGATGTCTCTTAACAACCGGCTTGTCACCGTGCGACGAAAGGCCACTTTCGCGGCTTCTCTTGGGAATCGGCGTGTCTTTTGACATATTTGAGGATGTAGTAGGTGGCGTATATATGTTGGATGTTTACGAAGGGAAGCGGGCGAAGAAGTGGGAATAAATGTGGAAGTGGAAGTGCGGGCGATAGAAGAGGCAAGCGCGAAGGACTCTCCCTGCAGCATTGGATTCGCAACGTCACTCCTCGAGGTGTTTTCCATTTTGAGCATCATTGTCAAAACGTAATAGAGAGTTGAGCTTTGAATATGAGAGTGCTCTCGTTTCCAAGACGTCTTTCTTTTCAAGGCCTTATTATGCCAAAATATCTGAGAGAATGAAAGACGAAACAGGAATTGCTCTCTTGGACACCAACGGCGATATTCACCATTCGTCCCCCTCCCTCCGGCTTTCCACCCTCTTCATCCCGGACCCACAAATATTTCGCTACATCATAAAACCAAATACCACACAATTTCACCAATCAGAGGTTGGATGACCAGTAGCAGTACGGGATCGGAGGGGTGATTAACATCTGCCCTCCATATGATAGACATGTGCTCCCTCGGATTGTTAGCAAATCTATTAGGTTAGGTTTCGCAGCCACTCTTCGGAGTGGTGAGTTTTTTGCTTTTTTGCTCTATGAACTTTGACCTTTTTCTTGCTCTCCTTTTTATGGATTTTTTTGGCTTTTGCGTAGAGCTTAAGCGAGAAAACTGTGGGGCGGAGAACCTTTTTGATACAACACCGCGTTATAGAGTGTACCGCATGACCTTTTGAAAAAGCGAGGAGTTCTTTTGAAGGTCCTAAAGATGCAATGTCATTCTCCCCTTTTAAAGTCGGTATGCCAGGTAGATTTGGACAATTGGGTTACCTAAATTAGGAAAGTTCTCCGATCTCTAGAAAATTCAAGAGAATTGAAATCAAGCGACGCCAGCAACGGGTTATCATTGGTGCTCTATACCAACTAATGCTGTATTTGTAGTGGACTTTGAATTACCTTTCTCCCTGCGGCTCCATCACAAAGTTCGGCAAAAGGTACTCCCTACCATGGTAATACCATAATATCATACCAGGAAATACCTACCTTTTTAATCTGAAAAAGATATAATAACCTATCTTTTTTTTTTCTAATAGTATTATAATATACTATGATATCCTCTTATAATCCATCAAAGAGCTTTAGAATTAATAAGAATATCGAAAATAAGCGAATATATTTAACGTATATAAGAAAATAAAGCTATTTATAATATTTATAATCGTAATTAATGCGCTACGAGAAAATAGGGCCATTTCTAATACTCGTAATCGCGGTTATAATATAAGAAGTGAGGGTATTCATAATACTCGCGATCGTATAAAGATTTAATTAGCCTATTAAACGAATACCCGAAAATATTATAGTATACTATGGTTACCACCCCTTTTCTAGTAACCTACCTTTTATTTTTGAAAAAGGTATGGTAACCTACCTTTTTTGGCCAATGGTACTATCATGGTAACCTTATGCCGAACTTTGCTCTATTACATCAATGCAAACGACAAATAAAAAAATAGGTGGTGGCTCAAGTATCTCCAATTTTCTTAAATACAACTTCGCGGTCCCGAGAAGAATTCCCAGGCTCGGCGCTCAAACATTCGGCTCCATCGTCTCATCCATACCACAAAATTCCGTATCAAAATAAGTCCTCCCCAGAAACGACAAGAATTCCTATGTACTGATTCGCTTTTCGCATGTTGCAATAAAGCTTCCAGCGATCATGCAGAAAAATCTGATTGATATCGCGAAAACTCTCACATCTCTGGAGTGGTAGTCTTGTTTTCCAAATAAGTCTCAGGCTGCTTAACCTCAACATCAACATCTTCCAAATATCTCAATCGATTGGTTCCGACAAACGGGCGTTCCCCATACTTAACAAGGTTATGATACCCGCCCATAACACTCTCCTTCACCAGATCTCCTCCTTTCGCCAACAATGTAATCCAGCTCTCTTCATCGAAGTACTCTTCGAGCCCTGAACAGAACGGCCCTTCAGCTCTGATCATATCCTTTACAAAAACACGAATCTTGGACCCAGGCAAGGAGTTGTTGTATATGTATTCTGCTGTGTCCGCAATGAGAACACCATTGTCGCAATCGAACGAGAGCATTAGACTCAGCATCGCCGCGTTGGTGAACTCAGGGGCCAGGATTTTGTCACCCAAAACCCACTGCTTTGCGCTCTTCATCTGTATTTCCTTCACTGTCTCCATCAGGTTATCCCGAGACAAAGCGATAGTGGTGGTAAGACCGGTGTACATCCATGTGATGAAGGACTGTACTTGAGCGACATCCTCCTCTTCCATCACAACTTTGGCCTCCGCGGCTTCTATGAATCCCCCGTATAGCGCGCCCTCGAAAAACTTGGAGTGAAAGGCGAGAAGGGCCTTGTGGGCGATAATTTCTTTCTTTTGGGGGCCGACGATGAGAGTTGCCATCTCGTAGGACTTGCTTAGACTTGAATGACAGAGACGTTAGCTTTCAACCCATAAGCACGGAGGGCACACTCACATTTCGGCAACCTGCAGGGCATGCTTTTCCAATACGTCCTTTCTCTCCGCCTCATATTCGGCGTTTGCCATGGTTGCTGGGTTCGTGTTCGCAAAGAAGCTATGAATTGTGGTCGTGATCAAAATTGTGGGTTGTCAAAGCTGAGAAGACAGAGATTGAAAAGTATGATAGCGAGGGAAGGAGTGGGTAGAGCTCTCAACGAACTCACGAATAATTCGAATTCGTGAGATTCGTACGAATTCGAATCGAATCGAACTATTAAAAAGACGGTTCGTCGGCCTTACGAATCGAATCGAACTATGCCAGGATTCGATTCGATTCGATTCGTTGAGAGCTCTAGGAGTGGGAAAGCTTTGGAAATTTAAGGCGGAAGGAAGTACCTGGATAGTTAGTTACCCTTATATCCCCAATGTTAGAACATGGGTGATTGAAATGGAAGATCTTCGCAGGCCGGCGCTAGTATGTTGAATAGCCTTCGAGCGCGACGAGTTCAGTCCTGGCTACACCTAGGTATTCACCACTGCTCTGCTAGCGTTGTGAGGCTCTGCAGTGAGGGGTTCGCTTAACTCCAAAGCACAGTAACTAGATATCTTTACCTCAAATTTATCTCAGTACTGTAACTCAGACCCCCCCTAAAAGAGAGTTATCGTGTGTGTTGGGGTTGTTGAGCGTGGACCACCCCCACATCACCAAACGGCTTGTGATTGGTCGGCGGGGTGGGGTGTGGGGCCGGCTGAACAACACCACCACCTTAACTACGACTACAGAGCGTCTGAGTTTACTGAGATAACCTCAAATAGAATCTTCCATAAGAAACTGATCTCAGATCTGTAATTATCCCAATCCCAAGACTCGCCTAGCAATTCAAATACACAAAAGCCTCCACCCTCCTCTGATCTCCTTCTATACCACCAAATAATGATCCTCCTCAATAGCGCTCTTCTTATCCTCCAAACTGCTGTATTCTTCATGCATAAAATTCCTTGACATAAACTAAAGAAAGACTTCCTACACGAGAATCCACGCCTACAATCAATTCCAGAAGAACAATCAAACAATCATACCAAAATCCAAATACCAGCCGATTCCGCAAACTTCTCCAGCCCATGTCCCCATTGTTGACACCAGCATAAATATTATCGCGCAATCGAGTCAATCAGGCAAACACGCAGGCAAACACGCAGGCAAACACGCCACCTTCTCATCTCAACTAAAGTCCATCAAAACTAGCAGAAGAATCCATGCTACCAAGGAAGAAAAACGAAAAGCGTAAAGGAGAAACGACTAACAAAATCTGAATAGTAAACTCAACGAAAATTATGCCTACGAGAAATGAGCTAACCCAAGGATAGATAATACATAAAATCACATAAACCCCCCCTTCCCCCCCGCAAAAAAAAACAATGTCAACTCCCCTACCGCATAAGAGCGCCACCCCCTCATTATACCAAACCAGTAAAGAGAATAAAAATTACCATCCGTGAACGACCCCTCCCTCTACCATACTATACCAGGATAAAGATTAAAATGTCCAAACCAATAACACAATAAATCAAACTTAAACCAGCAAAAAGAAGTTCAAGTCCCCATCCCTACATCTCTGTTCCCATCCCTAGCATATGCCGAATTCGATAAACAAACCCCATCACATTTTAGGTGTAATAGTAAAGAAGACGGTATCTTTTATCTTTGTATAGGAGATGAATGAGTTATGATTCGATTTAAGTTGCCCATGAAAAGGGTGAAAAAGAGGAATTTTAATAGAGTTAGGAGGAAAAGTGCTACCACTACCAAATAAAACTCCCCAATCCATGCGCCAGGCATGACCAAAGACTCACCCTTCCCCAAAAACACCTTCCTTACACATTGTTGAAAGAAGCCGTCAATCATGAATCTAGCTGCCCCAACCTTCCAACAACACAACAGCTCCCCAGAAGCCCACTCACTCATTCCTAGCAACCCCCAAAACCTCCTCCTCCATCCTCTCAAAAGCCCCCAACACGCTTCCATACCTCCCCCAAGTCTCCTCCCGATACCCTTCATCAACCTTAACCACCGCCTCACTCTCCCTCCACCTCTCCCCAATCAACTCCTCAAACGTCTCGCCAGACCACTTTCCATCCTCCCCTTGCTTCCCTTTCCGCTCAACGCCCCAAACGGCTTTATAAGCACCACCCAGAGCACACGCATTGCCACCCACATCCAACTTCCACACTCCTTCTGCGCCACCCAGGACATCGCCGATGATGCGTGAGATGGCTGGATTCAAAGAGCCGCCACCGACGAGATAGATGCGTCCTGGTTGGGGAGGGAGCGTGCCATTTGGTGAATGTACGAGGTTCTGAGAGCGGAGACGGAGAGAAAGGACTTGGCTTTCGACGATAGCGCGGGCATCTGCTTCTTTGCTCCATGACTGGGTACATTTTCTGAGGTTGGAGCCGTCGCTAGAACAGGTGTAGCGATATATGCCTGCTTTGATGTTTGGGACGATTTCAGGAAGTGGAAAGTAGAGACCCAGTTTGGCAGGATCAGACGGAGATGGCTGGTTGAGGGGGGCAGTGGAGAGAGCGGTTGAGTTGAATAAGGACCACGGATCGGAAGAGGAAGAGGTTGGAGCTGGCAGAATGTCACGGATTTTCTCTCGGGCAAGACCGCCGTTTTTGTAACAGAGCATGAACATGTATAATCCAGCGGTTGTTGGATGATTGAAGAAGTGGTAGGAGGGGTCGGGGCGGTATTTTGGGGTGGACATGAGGAAAGTTGTGGAAGTTCCGAGGGAGACGATCTAGATCACCGGGGAGTTAGCTTTCTGATATGAAGTTTCGCAAACTTGTACCATGATAGACAAGAAAAACAGATTATAGAAGTCGGAGAGTGCAATCTTTCGGTATGCAAAAAAGTACCAATCCAAGAGGTGAGGAGTGAAAAGTAAAGGGGTTAAAGGGGGGTTCGCTTACCGCATCCAGGGGCCGCAAAGGTAGTGCCAGAATAGTAGCAGGATTATCACCAGTGAAAGGGACGATCCCACAATCAGACGGGAATCGAAACCTAGACACAAAGTACGGCGAAATACATCCTAATCTTCCACCACCATCTTCTCGTACACCTCCAAGCTTTTTCTTGAGATCATCAACTCCATCCTTTCCTGCTGCGAGTGCAATAAGAGGTTCGGACCAGGTACCAGCATTGATATCCCAAAGATTCATGCCACAAACATCACTAATATCAAAAGTAGCAATTTGTCCTAGAAACACGGAAGCTAAAAAGGAGGATACAAGCGAGATTCGCGAAGTTGCATTATAAACTTTGGGATGTTTTCGACGAAAACGCATGATCTGGGGTCCCGTGAAACGCTGGCGGGGACTGTCAGCTGATATTACACAACATTTTTTGTACGGAGTCCGAGAACCTACATGATGTGCCTTGCTCCCAGTAATTTGGGCTAGCTCCTCCGGGCATCCGAGTGCAGCATCAAAGCTATCGCACTCTTTTTGGGTGCTTGCGTCCTGCCAATTTGGGCTAACTGGGTGGGCGAAGGCTTTCTCGAGCTGCTGGACCAGTGTGAAGCTGGGATCAAGATCTCGTAGTGATTGTTCACCGCTCGCACTCCAGTATACGCTTCCATGCTGTTGTCCGGCTCCCGAGATACCTTTGATGCGGTGAAATGGTGTTTTTTTGTCTTTCAATCGCTGGAGAACGAGGTCCACCGCCTCCAACCACATTGCCACTGGCGCATTCACTTCTCGTTCAGCTTCATTGACAAAGACGCCCTTGGTGATGCCATATTTCTTCAGATCTGCGTCAAAGTCGACTTTGGCCTCGTAAAGAACCTTGAGCTCCGAGTTGATGACGATGGCTGTAAAAAGGTCAGTTTGTAGAAGAAAAAGGGTGGGGGTCACACGCCGAGTTGAAGACCAACATTCTTTCAACTTCTTGCGTTAGAAAAGACATATTCCAATGTTTTGCGCGTGTGAAATAGCTATTCCTAGATGGACTGCCACCGCAAGTTCGTTGTCAAAGAATTGCAAGCTTCAAATTGAAGGAATGCCGACCATATCATAGAAATTGACTGTCACACCCGGACACCGAACCTACCTTTTAACTGTTGAGTTGAGAGGTCAAAGCCCAGGTACAATGGTAAATCGGCGTGAGGCATGTTGGTATCGAGGATTCCGCGGCTTCCGATATGCGATCAACCAATTGAGTAGTTATTTTCAAGATATTGCCTCGATTTTTCTTTCAAAGGATGTGGGATTCTGATGCTGGCTTCTCAGAATACTTTTTATCGCAGCTATGTCAGGCAAGCGGTGGACAGACGCACCTTTCTGCAGCAACCTTGGCAGGTGCAGGGGGAGACAAGGTTTGTTGGAGCTCTCCGCATTTAGCCTATAAGAAACCCAGGGCTTCCACTGTGTCGGGTGTCACCGCAGGCTGTCAAAATTCGGTCGCTTACTCGCAATCCGCCAATAGTAGTAAGGCATTGGGAGGTTAGAAGCAAGAGGGTAAGGTGAGAAAGATGAATAGGGTGTGTTTTTCCAGCACGAATAGTCAACAGTTGGGAGGTGCGAAGTCAAATATCTTATTCTCCTAGTTAAATATTGGTACAAAGTGATCGACTTTGATTGCTGTCAATATGGTGGTGTGACTACTGCCCAGAGTCGTAGTGGCATTGGCAGGTTGGCCCTGATCTTTGCCCCGCGCGAATAAAAAGGGGCGTAGTGAATCCGGAGAGAGGGAGAAAATACATTTACAGTATATATAGTGACACAGCATCTCTCAACCTCCATTCAAACGAATCCAATCCTGTCAATCCCCACAACGCCGTGTTTCTGTGCGACTCTTGCCAGCTCAAAATTGCAACCGTGTCAGGTCTCGTGGGACTCTGAGCTCGTAACGCCAACCCGCCCACGCTAGTCAAAAATTGCTCAACCATATGATGCTTCTGATATGTACACTTTCCGACCTATTGGCTTTTTTTGTTGCCATTTCCATTTGTCTTGGCGTCGTGGTGATCGTCATCGTGATCATGTTCGTCGCCGCTTTCTATCGGGTCTGGATTCTTGTCGCCGCTGATAAACTCGTCTTCAAAGAGATTCAGAGAGGTATCGTGGCTAGCGAATCGGCATCGCACCCTTCTTACCCCTCGAACTTTGGTCCCCACCGCTTCACGCACCCCCTCTTCCACCCGTCGGGTATCTGCAACTGTCCACGAGTTGGGAACTGCAATCTGCAGATCAACCAGATAGTTCTGCCCAGATTTCACACCTTCAACTCCTCGCAACTCAACTTCTCCAGAATTGCTCAACTCTTCCAAACCTTTCTTTGCAGCCTTGGTGACCGAGGCTTTGGTTTCTTCGTCAATACCCTTATCGGCAAGCTCGTATAATGCAGAGACCGTGTTTCCCCATCCGGCTTTAATCACCAAGAGCGCTATAAAGAATCCTCCTACTGGATCCAACCAAGCTGCATTATGGAGGAAGTTGGCACCGACAATCGCAAGGAGTGTGACGACGCCAGTCAGGGAATCAATTCGGTGGTGTATCGCATTGGAAGCCAAAACGGACGACTTTCGTTCTTTTGCTACTTTCATTGCTAGTAGGAGGTCAGTTTAAGTCCAGTAGGCCTCCAAGTTCGAGGCCACTTCAATAAATGAACATGTGCCGATTTGTCAAATACAATAAGAGAAGGAGAACGAGTGCTGAACAGGCAGTTTGAGCTGCCGCTCTTGTTCAGTACGGTTCAGCCCTCTCTATAATTGCATCTGGCGCAATGGCCTTCAAATAGCAACTTTCGTCATAGAATATGACTTGACCCATGGTTTGCTGGTGCTGAGAATCTTCGGAGAAAACTTACTGGCTTGGTATAACCATTCCTTCAAGAGTACTGTTCCTAGAGCTAACCACGCAGCATGGATGCTAGGGGCTTCTGCTCCATGGCCATGGCTGTGTCCGTGTGAGTGCAATGCAGCGTCGGCAGCTGCTGCAGCATCGAGAAAAAAGTGCGCGTAAAGGATTTCGAGGCTATTCATGCACATGAAGCATCCTCCGACTAGCAGCATACCACTGACACCCAAAGAACCCAAGCTCTCGACTTTTCCAAAACCAGTAGGAAATAGAGAGGTAGGTGGCTTCAAGCTCCACGAGACTGTTGCCAGGGTCAAAACGTCGCTGGCGAGATCTGTCAAACTGTGCCATGCATCTGCGACCATTGCTTGTGAATTGAAAGCGACTCCTCCTACTCCTTTTACAACAGCCATTCCCAGATTCGAATAGAGACCAATTCGTGTGATCCGCACACCAGGATCGTTCGTATTCATCGAGGTAAGGTAGGTATTGTCATGATGGTGGTGATGGTGGTGCCCGCCGTGCGAACGGGTCTGGGTTTGTTGGGTAGCGGCAGCCATGGGACGATGATTTCGTGGAATGAAGTTGTTGGTGAAAGAGTGCAATCGAGGCAAGGATCGAAGGTAAACGTGGTCTCTTGGCAGATGTGCCGGGTTGAAGGCGGAGGATTGAAGGACACGGGACTGCTGTGATTGATGTGTTCTGAGATTGATGATCCGGTTCAGCCTCAGCGTAGGTGCAACGGTAGGCGGCTTTAACTTTAACGAGGTGCAAGCGCTTCTTGCGAGGGAGTGACGGATTAAAGTCATAAATACAAAATGGAGGACAGAGAGACAAAAGGAAGAAGGAGGAGGGGAGAGACGAGCCGAGCAAGGGGTCCTAGGGTTCAGGACGCGTGTCTATATTTGCGATCATCAAATTCTCATCAAACACGAAAAGACGCTGGTGGACGTGGATTTTTTACGATTAAGGAGGGCCTGTTGCCAAGCAGCCGGGAAACGCAAGCAGTGTGAAGACGGGTGCCGCAGGGCAAGTCGGTTGCGCCCGGGGTAGTTGCGGTAACTCTTATGGATGTAGCCGTCCACCAAGATGCCTCCGATATAGGGCTGGCTTCACTTACTCGGGTCTACGCATTAAGTCCGGGTGGTGCGGATTGGTACGGTACTATTTATGGTTGATCAAGTATATAAAAAGCTCAAGTTGAAGAGTGCAATAACTCAGTAGTGAATGTTAGAACCTAAAGTGCTAGTGTCACAAACAAATCTCGCTACTTGCGTCGTTCCGCGGCCCCTTGTAGTCAACAACGCCAGTACAGCGTAGGCCTAATTGAGTCATCGCCACTATTAGAAGTGAAGCTATTCCCAGGAAGGGATATTGGTAAAGTGGATATTTGTGGCTAGTATTTTTTAATTTAACTTGATAGTCAATAACCACCCCTGGATATTAATTGAGTAATTCGACTCTATTTAACGCTAAAATGATTCAAATGGGTCAAAATATAACTTCCCGCGCCTAAACCCAGGTAAACACCCCTGAAAAGAAGCTTTCATCTAGGCAGAAGGACCAGAGTACTAGTATCTCTTAAATCTTTCTACCGAAAGGCAGCGAAGTTATTTATATTTTCATATAAAAGCTTTACTTTTCTGGGTTTAGCGTATCTGCAAGCGATAAACGATAAGTGGCCACGGAACGACGCAACTGACGAGTACCGTATTCACTTACTCGAGCATCCCGACCTCCGATTGCTAAGCTTCGAAGCTTATTTGTCGTCCCGCAGAACCTCGCACCCTCGCTAAGTCTTACCCCTGTAAAAGGTGGGGTGTACGCACGAGGTACGTTCATGGCCGCAGTTCATGACGCGGAGACATTCATGGACATTCTATCTTGAGCTTCCATATTCAACATCCCCTGCTATACACATTCGAAATAGGGCAAACATATCAGACCAGGCCAAACAGCCATCTTGAACCTCAACTGCATAGGATCTTCATCCAGGGCAACGAATAATCAATCTAGCTGCAGCCAGGACGTCGCCTCCATGCAGCCTCAATGCAAAGACCTTTTATGAGAATCCCGTATACGGCTCCTCTTCCTCCACCAACCATCATTCCGCGGAATGCCAACTCTCTCATCGGTGCAATTGCAGCACTCAAAACATTCCTGGTAGCTGAGCCATCCAAGGCATTGAAAGATGCAGGTGGTGATCCCCAATCTACCGTGATCCTCTCTGGGGCCGGCATCTCAGTGGCATCGGGCCTGGCCGATTACAGAGGAACGAATGGCACCTATCGAGTCAATAAGACATTTCGGCCAACTTACTACCACGAATTCCTCGCAAGTCATGAGGCAAGAAAGAGATACTGGGCTCGAAGCTTCGTGGGTTGGACGAATCTTCACCAAGCCATGCCAAACAAGACTCATTATGCTGTCAAGAACCTTGGTGAGATGGGAATTGTCCGGAATGTCATTACCCAGAACGTGGACTCCTTCCATACCGCTGCTCATCCCGGATTGCCAACTTTGGAACTTCACGGTTACCTTCGAGCATTGACCTGTGTGACTTGTCACAATGACCTTCCCCGGCAAGAATTTCAAGATTCTTTAGCTCAATTGAATCCAGCATGGGCTTCATTTTTGATAGAAGCAGTTGCCTCTGGGGGAATTAAGACCAATCCGGATGGTGACGTTGATCTTCCTGGAGCTCCATATTCAACCTTTCGTTACCCCGCGTGCCCACATTGTTTGGCGTATCCGCCAATATCCGGCAATGGGGTCCAGACGAAAGTCGAAGTGGACAAGGATGGAGCATGGCAACCTTCAAGTACGGCTGGGATACTGAAACCTGCTGTGATTATGTTTGGAGAGAGCATACCTACTCGAGTGAAAGAGGCAGCTGAGCAAGCCATTGATGGATCCGGAAGACTCCTTGTGATGGGCACATCTCTAGCAACTTACTCTGCTTGGAGATTGGCAAAGCGTGCTAAGGAGAGAGGAATGCCTATTGCAATTCTTAATCTTGGTGGGGTTAGGGGAGAAGAGGCGTTCTTTCAAAATTTGCCAATAGATCAAAAAGGGGAAGCCGGGGTTCGAGTGGATTTGGGGACTGATAAAGTCCTGCCTGAATTGGTTGAGCAGCTGAAACGTACCGGATACCATACGAGGATCGAAGCAACGCGAACTGGAGATGGACAGACGAATAGCAGTGTGTTCAAAGACATGCTGTCATAAGATAGAGTCTGTGTTGTAAGAATCTTACCACCACAATATAATCATACAATAGTAAGATATAGATGCCAATGTACTTAATTCGTACCTCGAGAGAGATTCTTGTGTTCTCAAACACGTCGTTCATTCGCTCCGAGCTCCCAATTGACACAATTTGCTAGACCAGAAAATATGGTACCAGTATGTAGAATTCAGATTGCCATACGACCAATTCGTGACACGCTCAGCACTTTTGGCACCTGTGAACCGCCCATAATGCAGCATGACTCTCATGGTTCTCCGTCCTCATTATCTCCTTGGCATTGAGGACAATTTGGCAAAAAAGAGGGTAGAAAAGAAGTGGTCAGCTGCAATATGAAGCCATCAAACTTCTCGAGTAACAGTAGCAGAAGTAGTCACTGAGCCAGCACTCAATGTAGGATGAATATGTAGCTGAGAGGAGTTTCGTGCTTCATAGCAGAACGATTTCGCGCAAATAACAATATTGGACTAAACGCAAGTTGCTAGCACTAAAGAACGAGAAGAGTTGAGTTTCCAGATATATATTTTATCGTAATTCGGGCAATCATATCGTACATACAATATTACCTATGGTTTCGGGCCTAGTAGAATCCCTTGGAGGTTGTGCTCACTTTCTTAGGCTCTGGGCTCGGTTCTGAGGGTGTTTCCGGCTCGATTGTAACTGACGTCTGCTGTGTCTGCTGCTCAGTGTTCCCATCTTCCACAGAGCTGGCCTTTTTCGCACGCTGGCTTCTCGATTGCTCCCACAAAGCATCCTCCTCCTCAATTTCTTGCAGAACTACAGCACATCAATAGACTGACTGAAAATCGATAGACTCGAATGCTTACCCTCTTCCCATTCCTTCTCCCTTGCCGAATTACCCGTCCCAAGAAGGCCCTCCACATCAACTTGTTCTCCGTTCTTTACACGCTCAATGATCTCCTTCAATAAGCCAATCTTTGCATCCGCTCGTCGAGTAAACGTCGCAAAATCGTTTCGCAAAGAAATCATTTGGATTGACATTGACCCAATAAACAGGAATATCCATATGAAGAAGGTCGCCGGATTCCAGTCCTTGCTCTTAGTATTCTGCTTCATCATCGCAGATGGAGAGCTCTTGCGGAAGGGCTTGGGAATCATGTTGGTCCAGAAAGACGTCTGGAGAACACTGGGAGAGGCATATTGTCGGGGTGCAATCGCATGGAAGGCCCGCGAGGTTGGAATGAATGATGCCCGAATACTTGGAGGTGCGAGCAGCAATCGTCGAAGGGCTGTCGATTTACTCATGGTTGACATTGTGTGCGATGTTCATCTGATTTCAACTTGCCAGGAAATTCAAGCTTCATCGGCGCAAAGTCGGATATTCAATTCGCCGACCCCTTGTTGCCCCTGACAACGCCCTGCAGCTTCCAGTGACGAACTTGCGACTTTACGCAACAATTGCTTTCAACCACCATTTGTCCCAGGCACAATTTTGTATAATGTGTAGTTTTTGATTACTTGTTCACTCTTCCAACAGTGCCTAGTATCATAATGACATCAATTCAAGCCTCCGCGGACTCGATACGCGCTTCAATCGGTTCGATATCGACGTGTACGCCAGCAGCAGTAACAACACTCAGCGACCTTCTACTCCCAAAAACGAATGTTGAGAATAAACAACTTAGCGCAAAAACGAATAAAACCACAAAATCATCTGCGAGTACGAAAGCGATAAAAGTGCCAGTTTCCAGGGGCAAAAGTAAGAAGGTTCAATTTACGGACCAGGAAAACGAACATGGAGAGGATGCAGGGCTTTCGCAGAAGGAAAGGTCTATATTGGCGACGGAGGTTATCAACGCCACTCTTAAATCGCTCAGCGAAGCAATCAAGGCGCCGGCATCTGGACATTTGCGAAAACAGTCTTCCTCGAGAGATCTTACGAGGGCTTCACGCAAAACCCTTCGTCGATCGACGTCTTTACCACAGTCCCCTCTTCAACCGCGGTCCTTAAGTCGAGTCACAAGTTCTCCTGGAATTTGCGCAAGGCCTAGGTCTTCTTCGTCCATTTCTTCAAGTTCGGCAGGGATTCGGTCTACTGCTGAATGCGCCCGTGTAGCCTTTGCCTGTTTAAGGTCATTACAGACAGCACAAATACCCGGTGTTAGCATGAATGGTCCCCCTTTACAGCTTGAGAATGGGATGTCCGTTTTGATTGGGAAGATGGTAGCATTGGGACTAGACGATTTGGCCTTGAAGGAGATCCGAATTCTGAGAAGACGACTTGATCTTGTAGATGCGGCCAAAAAGCCTTTACCGACTAAAATAAATGGCACACCGGGACCACAAGAGCTGGCGGAATTATTAGATTTTGGAACTACAACATTGACAGAGACAAAGCTAGTGCTCGCGATTTCGACTCAATTGCATATCCTTCGACTCATGGCATCGTCAAGAAAACAAACCGTTCTTGCGGCTCTACCAGTACTTCTTCCATCACATCCATCCTCGCCTATGAGTTTGCTAGTGTGCTCAGCAAAAGAGTCGAAATCGAAGGAAAAGGTTGCCCGCCAGTTTCAAATACTATCGGATATACTTCTTTCACTTTGCCCAAGTGTTTCAGCCGCAGATGATGCTCTATCTCTCGACCAAAAGTTCAGCGTTGCTCCAGATACTGCATTCCAATTGCAGGCACTTGCCCTTCATAGCAGAATTTTATGGTGGCGTCTTGTAGGCCATGAAGCAGATCACGCCAAAGACCTATTCGATCCTTTTTTCCGTTGCCTTTCTACGTTTGCACGCCGAAGTGAAAGAGGAGTCCCAGGAACATTTCAGTTATCGTCAACAGCGTTCAAAACTCTATACAAGCTTTGGTTAGACAACACGGCTGGTAATCACCATGGCCTCTCACCGGTATTATTCGACACATACAGATTATTAAGCTCTCTTGCGCAAGAAGCAGGTCAAATCGAAGAGGCGTTGAGATGGACTGTTGAAATGGAAAAATATGTAGACAAAACAGCTACAGCTAAGACAGCTTTCATCGCGACAAGACAAGCGGCACTTGCACTCAAATCTCCGAAAAGAAGTGCAAAGGCCGAAGAACTGCTTTTACGACTATTGGATACTTTGGAATCTCCTTATACGGGTAGTGCTTCGGATATCGACGAACTCATGACGGAGGTTTCATCTGCTCGAAGAGCAGCGATCTCACTTCTCGCTCGTTCAACCCCAACCTGTAGCCCTGAAACCCGACTGACTGAAGGAATGAGCCAAATGTGCGAGTCTCTTGTTTTTCTGTGTCCCAGATTATGTCTAAGGTACTTGGGAAAGCCATTGGATGTCAATTCCGCGACGAAAGATATCGTTCGATATGAGCAGCGGCGCTTATTTATTGCCAAACCTGGTCTTCACTCTATTGACTCGACGCTCTTCCTTGTAAAGTCACTTTTGAACGATGGACGATTGACGTGGGATTTGTTAGACTCAAAACTCCAAGATTGCTTATTTTTACTCGACCGACTTGACCTAAACTCTGGAGAACGCCATCACGAAGGAGAAGCTCCATCACCCTCGTACCACGTTAGAATCTCGAATCTTTACTATACGCATTTTCTCAACGAGCGGCGAAACGCGGAGGGGCCAAAAGATAGCCAACAACTACGAATCCTGCGAAGATCCGTCGATTGTATCAGTAGTAGATCGCCAGCAGAAAAGAAATCAGCACTATCCTCAACCAAACTCGAAAGAATGGCTGAGCTCTATAGAAGTGCTGGAAGGTACGACGAACTCTTCCAAGTATTCAAAAATGTCCGCGATGATATGATCAGTGAGGGCATTTTATCCGACATCGCAACCAACATGGCTTGTCAGCCGCTACGAAGAGCTTGGGACAAGGACGAAGCTGCTTCTATGCTTGGTCGAGCCGCCCACACGCTTTTGAAAATACAGATCAGATATCTCGACTCTTCAAATCATAGTTCGCACTCAGACGATGCCTGGTCTGTTGATGAACAAGGGGCGATGCTTGAACACCAGTTAATGTACTTGTGTGCACAAGGCAAACGGACAACCGCCATAACAAAGTTGCAAACATCAATATTCGAATCCTTGCTCTCTATTTATGATCGAGATCAGTATCCAATTAGGAGATTACGAGTGCTTGTCGAGCTCATGGTTGGAGGCTCGGAAAGCGGAAATGAGATCCTGGCCAACGTGCGTGATGAGCTTGAAAAGGATGAGCTCGAAAGTCTCGTGATTGAAGGTACGGCAGATATGTCGCTGGGGGCATATTGGCCGCATTTCAAAGCTTTGGCATTGTCAGTCATGGAATTGCAAAAAGAGCGCCCCCAAATTGAAGTCTTGAGAGATTCGGTGGATACTTGGCTATCCATCCGAGGGAAATGCGAAGGATTGGAGACTCTAGAGCGTCAGATTGAAGACGTCGAAGGTTTGATTGGTCATCTTCAATCAATTTCCATATTCTTGGAGGTGCAAGGACTAGAAAACTTTCGGTTGACGGTTCTGCGACTGGTTTCCGACCTTAGCGAACAAGTAAATGCGACATCCAGTGCCGACGATGTCGTCTATAGTTTCGTTGCCTTGGGATTGCAGTGGCTTGACCTTGGATACTCCGGAAGGGCTGGCTTGGCTTTGGATAGAGCTCAGTCTTATAGCGAGCGCAATGGGGTCTCGATTATTGCAGTTCTTCGATTACATCTTGCATACGCCGACTACTTGTTAACCCTAGGTAACTTGGAAAAAAGGTAAATCTCAAGAAATTCAAGCCAGAAAAGCTGCTAATTTGTTGATAGTGAGGAATACCTCAACCGCGCTCAGGCCATGTACAGCTGCGATCAAGCTTCCAAGCCTGGACAGACTGCATCTCTGACAACTCAAGACAAGAGAAAAAAGAATCGACTCATCGCGGATGCCTACTTGATGCATTCAAAGATTGCCATCTACCGTGGTTCAGCTCATTTGGCCTTAAGCTATGCCAAACAGTGCGTAAGATTACTACGTCGAGCATGGACGAGCACTGAGGAACGATTTCGAAGAGACAGCGGACTGTCCGACATTGCCTCCCAATCAGAAGTTGGGCAGCTAGCTGATACGCTATCCAAATTCAGCATGTCTACAACCGTGATATCGGCGGATACCACTGGACTACCTTCAGGAACTGCGTCATCCTTTTGGCCTTTGGTCGTTCCGCTCTTTCGTAGTCTCAAGCATCTTTCAGAGGTCTATGCTCATCATGGTATGTTCCAAGAGACACTCTACTACGCTGAACAGAGTTATAAACTTGTCAAGCAACTTGATTCTCAAGCACACCAAGCCATGGGGGCAGCGATGATGGGCAATACATGGCTCAAGGTAGGAGACCTGGATAAAGGGTCTGAATTACTTCTTGAGTCGCAACAACTTTCCATCTCGATGGAGAAAACTCGAGCCACTGCGGTCCTCGAATACTACATGGGAAATATGCATGGACTTCTTGGTGATCGCGAAGCAGCGATTACTGCATATGCAACTTCCGAGCAGATTCTAGAGACATTGATGGCGATAGATTATAGTGGCGTGATTGGGAAGACTCAACCAAGCGGCCTCGAGGAAAGTATGGCTCAACTTACATTGACTAAAGCAAAAGCGCCTGCGAAACGAAAGGCAGTAGGTCGTCCTAAAGCTACGACCAAGGCAAGGCAAGTGGTCACTCGAGCAAAATCTCCTCCTGTGGAACCTATAGCATCAATCTCGGAGGAGTGTATCCAGCTTGTATCTTTCAGATCAACAATTCTTCGTCAGAAGGCTCGAGTCTTGCTTCTGATGAAACAGTGCAGCGCCGCATTAGCTCTTCTTGACCGTGCTGCGGTATCTGTAAAGAGCCAAGTTGAAGCTGTGGATCACCGGCTTGCCATGGCAAAGCAGTTGCTTTTCCAAAGTTTAGAACATCTCACTGCTGATCCTGTTTACTCGGTTCTCCAGGACTCTACCATCTCTTTTCCTTCAGTTACAGCGGCATCGAAAGTGGCATCTAGTGCTAAGACCTCACCTCCTACGAAACTGTCAGCCACAAAAAGTGCTCGGGGCCAAGGTCGCTCGAAAACTACAACCTCGGATAGCTGTTTTGAACAGCTTCGTCAGGCTCAAGAGTACTTGATAGAAGCACATTCTATTGCAACCATCGCTGCACCTATCAACGTAACACACACAGTCTCTGCTCTTCTTAACAGTGTTTCTATCCTTCTTTCGGCTTCGGGTTATTCCAAGGGAAGGCCGATTACCAGTCCCAGCTTCGCAAGCTGTACAGTTGGTAAGTTGGCCCCAGATGTATCTTGCGCTCATGCTAATTGGAAACAGAAACAACCAGGACCCTCGCTATGCGTCGCGAGCGAAAAGCTATACAAGCTGATGCTCCATTACCTGTTAAGCTGGGCGATTCATGCTGGCCTACAGTTCCCCCTGCAGACTCCAGGAGAACAAGTCTCGCCGCTCCCCAAGATTCGTCTCGCTTCCAAAGAGATTATATTGACATCATACCAAAGTCATGGACAGCACTTTCAATATCTCTAAGCGATAGTCAAAATGAGCTTTCAATTACAAAGTTGCAAGCTGGTCAAAGTCCCTTTGTACTTCGCCTACCGCTTGGTCGCCATAACTCTATGGATGCTGATGAGGAGGTTTTTGGATTCGAACAAGGACATGCGGAGCTCCATGAAATTATCGACTTGGCCAACGAAAGCGCACATGTGTCCCGCGATATGAGTGGAAGGGAGGCAAAGACTGCTTGGTGGGAGGAGCGTGAAGAATTAGACGCACGACTAAGAGATCTCTTGGAAAATATTGAAAAGGTGTGGCTCGGAGGGTTTACAGGAATCTTCTCGCAGCACACACGACGACCGGACCTACTAGCACGATTCCAAAAGTCGTTCCAAAATATTCTCGACAAACATCTACCTTCGCGACAAAAGACTGGCAAAAGAAGCGCCGCCCCTCGGATTGCTCTCGATTCTCGAATCTTGGATCTTTTTATAGGGTTGGGAGATGCATCGGCCGAGGAGTGTGACTTTTCGGAACCACTCACTGATTTGCTCTACTTTGTCGTCGATGTACTGCAATTTCATGGCGAACTCAACGCGTATGCGGAAATCGACTTTGATTCGATTGTCGTAGAAACCCATGATGCTCTACGTTGCTATCACGAAGCCGTACATGCCTCTGGGCACGCTGATGAAGGACGCCACACGATTCTGATACTGGACAAAGCACTCCATGCGTTCCCATGGGAATCCCTCCCTTGTATGAATGGTCTAGCTGTATCTCGCCTCCCATCCCTAGGTTGTCTGCGAGACCGTATCCTCCTTCAGCAAAACGACACACCAGAGAACTCCCCAGATGGCATCCACATCCATCCCGGTTCCGGCGCCTACATCCTCAACCCCTCCGGCGATCTCAAAAACACACAAGCCACCTTCCAGAAAAGCCTACAAGCCCTAAAATGGGACGGCATTGTCAAACGTGAGCCCACCGAGGTGGAAATCAAAGACCATCTGCAGTCGAAAGATCTATTCCTCTATTTCGGCCACGGAAGCGGCGCGCAATACATCCGCGCAAGGGAGATTCGGAAGTTGGATAGGTGTGCGACGGCGTTTTTGATGGGCTGTAGTAGCGGTGCCCTGGCTGAGGTGGGCGAGTTTGAGCCACATGGCACGCCGGTGAATTATATGCATGCCGGGTGTCCGGCGCTGGTGGCTACGCTGTGGGATGTTACGGATAAGGATATCGATCGGTTTGCGAAGAGGACTTTTGAGGAGTGGGGTTTGTTTGAGGGGGAGGGGAGGGTTGGTGTGGCTGGTGTGGTTGGGGAGAAGAAGGGGAGAGGGAGAGGGAGGAAGGTGGTTGAGAAGGAGAAGGAGAGGGTTTCGGTTGTGCAGGCTGTGGCGAGGGGGAGGGAGGCGTGTAATTTGAGGTTTTTGAATGCCGCTGCTGTGTGTGTTTATGGCGTTCCGGTTTACTTGAAGTGAGGGGTTGGGTGGGAAGAGGGGGGGCTTTATTTGTATAATTGTCTTTTCTGGTGTAAGGAGTTGAGTATTTGTATGGCTTCCTAGGTTTTTGGGAGGTGGATTGGAAATACAGTATAGTACAATACTAGCATTTTCTTCATGATCTTATGAGTGATACCGTATTAATCCTATACTCCCTCGCTCTATCTCTTCTATGGTTAAAAGACACCTTTTTGATCCATATCCATAATACCTATATGATCGATATCGTTAGGATCACTTAGAGCCTTAAGGGCCTCGTTTATATAAAGGGGCACCTCATTAAAACATTATTTAAAAATCGAAATTATAATTAAATAAAAGGAAAATTAAGAGCTAGTTAGGCTTTAATAAACTCTCTTAAAATATTTTTTAAATTTATTTTTAGGATAAAATTTGTTTATATAAATGTGAGTTAAAATCTATATTAAAGTGGTCCGAGTATTATACCCTAGTATACTTCCTAGCACCCTTAAATATATATTCAAAGTTGAGTAAAAGATTATCTAAATAATACCTTTTAATAAAAAAGGTAGATTACCTTATCTTTTTAGAAATGAAAAGGTAAGTTATTTAGAAAAAAGGGGATTACCTAAATAATATTTAAGTATTTTCATATATTTAATCATCGATTTTTAGACTAATCAAATAATATAATATGAAGATATTAAGCATATACGTCGATACGTTCGAATAGACTTTAAGTAGACTAATAAGCTAATAGGGCTATATAAGGCTATAATTTAAATATAAAAACTCTCTTAAGAATAAATAAAACTATTTAAATAATTAATCATTTATATTATTTGATTATATTAATACCCTTCTATTTATATAAGACTTTTAATCTTATTATATAGAATAAAGATTAATATATAATAAAAAAATCTATATAAAGATTTCATAAAATAATTCATAAAATATTTATATTATTTATATAAATTATAAAATATAAGATATTCTAACGAATTATATTTTAATATCTAAATAATCTAAATATCTTTTAAAATAAAAAAGATAGATTATTTTATCTTTTTAAGAATTAAAAGGTAAATATATTTCAAATAAAGTATTTAAGTATTACTTAAATAAATTATATCTTTTACCTAATTTTATATATATCTTTTAATTATAAAAGAGATATTAGACTTATAAAAGTTTAAAGAAATTAAAAGTTTTCTTCTATTTTAACCTCTATTCTTTAATCGCTTAATATAATAAAACTTAACTTAAAATGAAACAAAAGGGTAGAATTAATACACCACCAGATTACCTACCCTGTGATCCTTATTCCCGCGTACTTACCCTGTTGTCCTTATTCTCGCCCGGTTACCCGGCGATGGCGAAATTCGAAAAGTCTTATTCTGACGAGCTTACCCTGCGATCGTGCTTTTTCACATCTGAGTTACCCTGTTACATTTTCAAAATATAATTTTTCGGGATTAACAACTCGAAAAATAAATCAAGTTTGTTCAGGTAACATGGAATTCTCATCACAATCATCACATCGACGCATTATACACAAACGTGTTATATTATCTCATTTTATTCTTCACCATCTCTCATCTGTCCCTCGATCCAAATCTACTTTTTTCCCCCAAAGCGATCGATTTCCAGATTCAGATCCGAAGAGTCATCATGTTGTATTCGGCACAAAACGCCCGCAATGAAGAGAGACGAAAAAGATGTGGAAAAATCCTGGAATCTAGAAAAAGGACCGCACGCACTGCAATGATGACTTTGGATCCCCAACCCCATTCTATAAAGCGCGCTCCAAGCAAGCATGTCTGTATGTCTCATGAACTGTGACGCACATACCGCGTATAGAGTCGCATGCAGATGAAAACTCCCATGCCAATGGTGGGCAAGAATACAAGAATATCGAAGGGAATGAATATGGCCGCGAGCAGAAATCCCATTCCCAACTTGCGGACGAAACGAAGATTCTCATCCGAGATATTATTTCCTCCGGCTTCGAAATTCCCATCCTTGCTAAAGTGATTTCGTTGCGTCGTGCCCTCGTCTTCGGAAGTCTGGTCATCTGGTCATTGGAATTGGAAACCTCCTGGAAAGCCTTGTGGTGGACCTCTTCGTCCTCCACTTGGCATACCACCACCGAAACTGTGGAATCCGCCTCCGCCCATTCCCCCGGCACGACCGCCGCCTCCCATCTGAGCGCCAAACATTTGCATGAGGATTTCGGGATCGATGTTCATACCACCTCCACCCATTCCACCACCACCAAAGCCGTCCATAGGATCCATCAAGTCTTCTCCGCTATCGTACCTAGCACGCTTGCTATAAGCCGGTTAGTATAAACAACTTGTTGCGATTCTTCCATTGAACTTACTCAGGGTCACTCAAGCATTCATAAGCCTCTCCGATATCCTTGAATCTCTCCTCGGCATGCTCATCATCTGGGTTCTTGTCGGGGTGGTGGATGATGGCTGCTTTTCGGTAGGCTTTCTTGATTTGATTCTCGTCTGCATCCTTTTCAACACCAAGAAGCTTGTAGTAATCCTTTCTCTTGCTCTTCTTCAATTCCAATTCAGCTTTTCGGACCTCCTTTGCAATGCCAGCGTCCTGTGGATCTTGTTCGGCAATTTCCTTCAACTCGCGAACAGCAGCCTCCCAGTTACCAGACTGTCCTAGCGCGTTTGCTTTTGTCTTCTTGGCTTTGGTATATGAAGGTTCGAGCTGAAGAGCACGCTCACAATCCTCAATTGCGCCCTTGTAATCTTTCAGTTGGACACGGCAAAGAGCTCTGTTCTGTAGAAGCTTTGAATTCGTGCCTTTGTTTGTGGGATCAACTTCAAGAGCGCTGGTGTATTTGTCAACCGCTGCTGACCAACGCCCAGCCTTGTAATCTGCATTACCCTCTGACTTCATTCGGTCCAACTTTTGAACAATTCTCAGATACTTGACAGCGTCTCGGTAATCGGGGTCGCAGTTGATTGCTTGGCGGAAATGCTGGATAGCCTTGTCATTATCACCCTGAGCATATAACGCTCTACCTCTTAAAACCAAAGCCTCTGGGTCTGCGTTATTGTTTCGTAACAGCGACATGGCGACATTTTGTGCATCTCCAAGAGCATTGACATTGCCCATCTTCAGATAAGCTTCTCCTCTCATCAATTGCCATTTGCGAGGCTTTGATACACCAATCCCTAGCAATTTTTCTGCCTGATCAAGTGCATGCAACGCCATAGATCCAGTTGTGCCATTTTTGAGCGCATCTTCCGCGACATTAATATGTTGTAGCATTGCCTTTGTAGGAGCAACATCCTTTGTGGAGGGGGGAGGTTGAATTCGGTCAAATGTGTTTAGGGCATCTTGAGGGCGGCCGAGACTTGTATAAATTCGGGCTAATCGGAGTAGGATTTTAGGATTTTGGGGATCAAGTTCGTCAGCACGAGTGCAGTCCTCTAAAGCAGCAATGAATTGACCATTTGCCATATACGCCGCCGCTCGGTTGCTGAGATATGTAGCTTCAGAAGGTTTTGCTTCAACAGCTGTCAAAGTAGTCAGTCTATGTTGCTGTGACTCAAGCAAATGCAACAATTCTCATACCTTTCGTATACTCCTCGATTGCCTTTTTGTAATCCTTGGCTTTGTAAAATCGATTGCCTGCATTTTTGAAGCCTTCTGCCTCCTCAGGTGTAGGAGCAGCTGTAGCGGCAGGACTGGTGGAGTTTGACTTGTGAGGGGGAGGGGTTGGTCCTTCTCCATTGCTCGCACCTGCGCTTGTACCATTGCTACCACTTGGTTTTGGGACCTCGAAGGTTGGAGGTTTGGATTGAGGTGGAGGCGAGACAGGTGCGGCTTGTGGGCTCTCCCCATCCACGTCCATGCGATCGGGGTCAGACATGGCGCTGAGGGCAGAAAATCTGCGTAGCTGGTCTGGAGGAAGATTTAGAGGATGAGTCGTGGTGGGATCAAAAGGGTGGCGCGGTGTGTTCGTCTTGGGAAAGGTCCGGCTAGAGCGCGGTGACCCTTGTTCTGCCTTCCGACTGCTGTGGCTGTGGCTGTCCTCTCGTGTCTTGCTTGATCGCGATGAAGACGATTTCTTCAACGGCGACCGCGGTCGGGTTGAATTGGAAGCCGAGGCAGATTGTGACGGTGCTGGTTCTTCTTCTTCGTTATTAGGCGTCTTCTTTGGTTTTTTGGGAGTTTTGGAGCTGAAGAAGTTCATTGGGATGGGACCCGATTAGGTAGGGCTTCCCGCTGAATGATTCCGTAGTGCCGTCAAATAGTCTGCGTCGCTGGAGAAGACCAGACTGGCGCCTTTGTATGCTAGCTTCCGTGCTTGGAAGAGGGCAAAAACGAGAGATCGAGAGGCCGTAATTGGTCGGTCGCCGCAAGCCGTTCAATCCATATACTATTGGGGGGATGTTCCTTACTCGTGATTTTTGGGCCGGCGCTATAACGCAGGGTTGGTGGCAGAAGGCAGCAGGTCGGTGCGAGCAGTTATCAAAGTCGCAGAAGGTGTCCGAAGATGCTTTATTCAAGAAGATCGGGCGGGGATGAGGGGGGAAAGAAGAAGAGGAGCAGCAGGAGCCTGAGACTCTGCGAGAAGAGGGAGATTGTTCGTGGGTGAGCCTTGCGGTGTCTGACCTGCCAGTCGATGTCGTTTTTCGCGTTGATAAAAAAAAGATTGGTGCTGATTTGCTCTCGTTTGGCACCTGGGGGCTGATCGGCTTCGAGAAGCTTCCACGGTTGTCGAGGAGAAACGCTGCGCGGCGCACTGAAATTATGGGGATGGTGAGATTGGACGTAAAGGTGAAGAAGGAGAGAAGAGAAGTAGACGGGAAAATAAAAATTCAGCGTTTGTCTTTAAATGAGAGGAGGACTGGCTGGAATTAATTCCATCTTCGTCTGATCACGTCGTTCCAAAATAATGTTCTTCCCTCCCCTCCCAGCCTCCGATATCAGAAAGCCTATCGCCAACCCTGGTCCTCTCACTTTCGCATCCGACTTACCAATCGTCAGCGCTTCAGCAATGATCACCATCCTCATTGCTCCAATAAATTGTATGCTCCATATTTACTGTTAAAGAGGCTGGCAGCCGAGGATGTTTACGTGTCAATTTTGTTTGCAACATTGCTCGCCATTGATACCATCCACAGCATCATTGGTTACATTTCAGTAAATAAACAAACATGGCTTTAGGATCGTGGGGTTGCATTACCACCATCTTTTTTAGCGCTCATGTTTGGGAGTGGAACTGGCTATGACCAGTGAAAACCAAAGAAATGACCTAACAAACATGAGAATTTCGGGTGACATCCGAACTCGGTATACGGATATGATGATGGTGGTTCGTTTGCAACGGCAGAACACAGGAACTTCACCTAACGGCCGCGTAACTTTGGAGGGAAAAGGGGGCTTTGCTATAACTTTGACGATGCATTTCTTTGACAGAATGCATTTCTTTGATTGGAGCTCCAGACTGTAGTTAAGCTACAACTTTTGCCGTTTACTTAGCCGGGGTTATGTAAGTCTGAACCATAATGAGATTGTTCTTCATCAACGGCTTTCTCGGTTAAGTAATTCAGAGGAATATTTCACTTCAGATAGATTTTGTACTAACAAACTGGGGGTGATTTTCAAATTATGATAATTGTAATTGGGTATATATGTCCTCAAGCTACTCGGATATGCTATTCGTATCCATTGAGATAATTTGTGTCTGGTAGAGTTTTGCCAGCCTCAGTTTTGCGGTCCATTTCATACCAGAACGCTACTTGCAGTGAGGAAGCGTGTATTGTTTCGCTTAATGGCGGTCCCAGGATTCTGGTTTAGTATAACCGTTCCTATTCCGGCTTCCAGAGGGTGCGGATGGATGTCCAAATTCCTTGCATTAGGGATTTGAGAAAAGATTTGTTTCTCGGGGTTCGAAATGGCGTTTCATTCTCCAAATGGATAATTAAACTTGAGCAAGCCATTCAGCCCACCAACCCAACCGTCGTCTTCTTCGTTGGTGCCTCTCATGACACATGGAACACCGCCTAGCCATTCTGTTCCCTTTGAAATGTGCTCTCCATTGACTCGAACTTCCATTCCCACGCCCATACCACGACTTCGCCGTTTCCCATCTATCGTGACTTCCAGTTCCGATCCTCGGTTATTTTTACTCAGTCGTAATGTAATCGGGGTATTCCCAGGCAGAACCAGAGGTCTAAATGACAAACTCCTTGGACATATAGGAGTAAGAAGCAGACTGTTGACCAATGGATGGATAATGCTGCCCCCTGAGCTCAAACTGTATGCTGTACTTCCAGTTGGGGTAGATATTATCATGCCATCTGCCACAGCTTCCGTCAAAAATCGACCACCAACATATACCTCGATAACAGCAAGATGTGCTTCCTGGCCACGGTGGATGACGACCTCGTTCATAGCATGAACATCCTCTTTTTCACTTGCCGCAGCATTGGCACCAACAACTCGATTGCCGTCTCCATCAAATACTCCAACCTTTAATCGGTTCCGTAATAACACTCTCGAACTTCTGGAAGGTCCCATGGATTTGCCTCTGATACTTGACCACCCTGTTACGGAAGCTCCAGCATCGAGCCCATCTGCTTGGACATGTGGATGTTGTTGATCTTGAAATAATGGCGATCCAGCCCCTGCTCCAGACATGTAGACCTCCCTAAATGCTCGCTTAAATTCTTCAAATTTCCACTCCCCCAGAAAACCAAGACTTCCCATACTAAACGATAGTATAGGAGGAACGTCAAGCGTCGTACTAAAAAGGGAAGACGCATGTAAAATTGTTCCATCTCCGCCGAGCGTAGTTGTCATATCAACTTTCGTCGCAAGGTCATCAGGCGTACTGATTGTATAGATGGGAAAGTCGAAATGCTTGTGCATCTGCGTCGCGACTGCAGGTTCAAAGATCAGAGAGACATTATCGTAGTTGCAATGAATGTGTTTTGCGTACTCGATGAGGGATTCGGAAACCTTTGGGGCGCGGTTCTTTTTTATTAGGAGGATGTTGCGAGGCGGTGATGGCCATTGTAGGGACAGTAGATCAGTCTTCTTGTTCTCTTAGAATAATCAGCGTATGCTCAATTGGAAAGGGAAGAAACGCACCTCTGTATCGTGGGATGATTCTGTCAGGAAGACTATCCACATGCAGAACCTCCCTCCTGACAGCCGTGCAGCAAAAGCCTCGTCTGCCGAGGCTCAATCTGCTTGGCAGCGCTCTCAGACTCATCGCTCGTCCCTTTGGTGTTGTGGGGGATGGAAGAAAATCTAATCAGCCCGCTGTCGCGGGGTTTAATTGAGAGAATCGCTCTGGCCTAATCATTTCTCGAATTTTTCCTTTGTTTGCGGGGAAATGGCAGCCTTGCCGGAACAATAGCAACAATCCAGCGCTCACGGGCTGCTTTGTTGTTGGCTCAAGCTCATCGTCGTCCCCTGCTCCGCCAAGAATTCACATCCCAAAAGCTCGGCCTCACCGGAAGGCTGCGCTCACGGCACTGATGCGGCACAGTGCACTCACTTATCGATAAGAAGATCTCGTCTGTGGCTGCTGTCTGTTCTGGTGTTGTCATCGCGACTTTTGGACCCGCATATTCAATTTGGCGCAATTGACATGGTGAAAGCAAGACTGCCAACTTTTGTGATTGTTTGTGCTTCTAGGCGCTAGGTACTCTCGAGCTTGATTCACCAGCTTGATTCACGACAAAGGATCTAGTGGAGGTCAAAGCCACGCGACCATTTAAGCCGCAGGCAGACGACATTTTTCTCCCTTGCTGGTCAAGCTCTCGTGTTCAGTCAACCCGCAGTGTTCTGCAGAAAGAGTACCCCAAGAGGTCTCAGAATACAGGGACTGCTGGGACAGATTCGCAAATCAGCGCGAAAACACCATGGCAAACGAGAATCTCAGACAAAGAAAAAAGCCCGAGTCGGCCGCAGCTGTAGACACCGAGGCGCCTGCGAAACACCCGGGCGGGCACATCAAGCATGGAGGAGCGGTGCAGGTATTGAGGCTCGTAGGAGTAGTCATCTATTTCTTCTCTGCCTGTTGCTCGTGAGTCTAGATGATTTCTGTCCACAAGACTACTAGCTAACTAGCCTAGAATAGTAATGACCCAACTGCTCGGCGTACCGCTGTACTGGATCAACCGAAGCTATTACTATGCCTGGATGGCTCTGACAAAGCAGTCATTCGGGATTGCGGTAACGACTTTAACACAATGGTGGGCGCCGACGGTGGTACGGATCAGCGGGGATGATTCTGTGGCCGGACAACTACGGGAGACTGCGGATGGGAGAGTAGAATGTGATTTTCCAGAGAGGTTGGTCATGATAGCAAATCATCAGGTACGATATACACTCTTTAAGTGAAATCATGCTAATAGATATAGTTGTACTCGGACTGGATTTACCTCTGGTGGATAGCCTACACAAATAGCCCTCACATGCATGGACACATCTACATTATCCTCAAAGAGTCTCTCAAACACATACCGATTCTCGGATGGGGTATGCAATTTTTTGGGTTTGTATTCATGGCACGCAAGTTCGAAAAGGATAAACCACGATTGGCACATCGATTAAATGTGTTGAAGCAAAGCCACGAACGTGAAGGGCGTGGTTACGACCCCATGTGGCTTTTGCTTTTCCCGGAGGGAACAAACGCTAGCACAGATACGCGACAAAAGAGCGCAAAATGGGCCAAGCAAGGCGGTTATGCAGATGTAGAGCATTGCCTTATTCCTCGGAGCACAGGCACGTTTTTCTGTCTAAGCCAGCTCAAGGGAACTGTTGACTATGTCTATGATTGTACCTTGGCCTACGAGGGTATCCCGTAAGTCATTTAAACGTACCTAGAAGGCTTAACTAACCATATGAACAGACGGGGAGAATTCGGTGAAGATCTCTATACACTCCGCTCAATGTATCTTCAAGGCCGAGCACCGCCATCAGTAAACATGTACTGGCGACGGTTTGCCTTGAAAGACATCCCACTCAGTAACCCAGACGAATTCGAACTATGGCAACGAAACAAGTGGTACGAAAAAGATGCACTAATGGAGCAATACTTAACAACCGGCCGATTCCCAGCTAGCAAACTTGCAACCAAAGGCAACGACTTCATCGAAACCGAAGTGAAGCTTGCTCATTGGTCGGAGGTCACTCAAATCGTTAGGATTTTGGCGGTAGTGGCCATGCTTGGAGTTTTGTATTTGCAGTTGCGGGCTTTCGTGAAAACGCCAATTAACTAGCGGAAGGAAGGCGAAAAATTGATACCCGGTGGAATTGGTTTGTTTTTGCATTTGGTTTGGCGGGGTGGGAGCGAAGGATATACCTTTGTTTTTTTCGATTGTGGGTTTCGGGGACGTTGGGAAGGAAATTTTTGATATACCATGGGTTGCAGATGAAGGGAAGCGCAAAGGAAAGGAATGGAGATAGAGAAAATAATACGGTGTGTTTGGGGGGGGAAGGGATAAGCATACGATTAGAATCATCAACTCCTTTTATATGAGACCACGCACTGAAAGATGGATTTGGAGCTACAGGAATGACCTCCTGTGCCTGATCGTCATGATGTTCTTCTGCTCGGCTCATTGCCTGCTAGTAGTCTAGCAAGTGCTACTGATGATCGTGGACTCCCTTCACATATGCTATATTCCAAAACATTTCCTTATATAGATAAACATCCATTATCTTCATCTCTGTTAACCTTTCGTATATTCACCACCACCCACCTTCTTCACATATCATCCTATTCTTTCAGTACATTACCACTGAACACAAATCCTCTTCACACTCCTTCAATCTCCGATACGTACCACGGTATGCTGGGATGGTCTTGAATAAAATGAGTTAGACTAGCAAGTTGCCAAATTCACCTTGATTTCTGGAATCATAAGGGGTTTGAAGGAAATGCGTTTTTGATCTTGCTTTGTGTAAGTATCCACTGCAAGATATGCACAACATATAATATCCTGGTATACTTTTCACATCGCTTACAAGTGTGGGATCATATGCAATTTGGCCACAGAATAAAGTTCGTTAGAGGCGATTTGAAGCGAAGTAATCAGAAAACGGAAAGGTCGCTCTTGATCAAATGGGCTAGTTGTCGAATAGAAGTACGTCGCTTATTGAAAAGGGGCGGATTCTTTGGGCGGAAATTGTAGATTCAGGACATTGCGTTATTGTTAAGCCTACTAATCGGTGCTCATGATTGAAACTTTCAACCTTGGCATAATGTTTTGCTGAGGAACTTACTGGTAGAAAAGGTCAAAAACTAAGTAAGTCACCTCAATGAGCGAATCCCATTGGTTCCGAAGGACGAAGGTAGAGTTCCCAATCCAACTAACATGCCCCAGTGCCATAAAGTAACCCGTCAACACTAGTATGCAACTCCTCGCCATAGAAAATGAGTTCTGCTTCCGAAAGAGAGAGCGGGCCGATTCGGCACGGCTTCGAAAAGCTTTTTCCTGCCGAGTTGAACTTCCATCGCGTGTTCACTGGGAAGCTTCTGCGAGTTCCCGTATAAAAAAGTAATTGATTCGGAAGGTGAAAATGAGCCGATTCGGCCCGGGTTTGGAAAACTTCTTCGCATGAGTGCCGAGTTGCAACTTTGAATGGTAGTTTGCTGATGAACTTGTGCAAGTTCCCGTCACGACAAGAGAACGTGCTTCAGTATAATTTAAAGCAATGGTATGAAGACTTGTCATTTCCTAATGCGAGTGCCGAATGAGGTAAAGTTATCCGGGGACTCGACTAGGATTACTAATCTTGTTCCTTCTACTCCGAATTCTTTTTGTTTGCTTGTTTGAAACTTGTGTAACATACTTATATTGAGATGAAGTGTCAAGCAGGAGGCAGGTGCAGTTAACGTGGATGACTCAGCAGCCAAAATATTTCTTTTGTCGCACCCGATTTCCACACCACAACACGTCCATTCCCATCTCGATGCCTTTTGGCCAAATATCCATCACGGCTACATGCAGCGCTGGGAAAAGGCCATGCATCTCGCGAGAACCCTTACCCTCTTTTTTGATCATCTTCTGCTCCTCTGCACCCAGCCGTGCCGTGACCCATTCCCTGGTCTTTGGATCGGATCTTTGCACGACCTGTCAAGGCCGGTTTCGAAAAGAAGCCGCCGCGCCCACGCCCTCAAGTCTGAATATATCTTCGCCGAGAGCCAAAAAAACAAGCTTGAGGCTTGCGGGTCAGAAACCAATTTTCAACCGGAAATACGACTCTTCAAAAGACAACCCCTCAAACAAACGGATTGCAGGGTGCGGTGACAACAGACGACCATGAACTTGAAGCATGCAACGGAAAGGTGCTTGTTGGGCCCACGCTTATCGACCCGAACGGATGGCCGCATGCTAGGGTCTCGCAATTGGCCTGACTTTATCAAGTTCCTCCGATTCTTTTCCGCGACTTCTTGTTTTCAATCGCCAAATCACCAACAACGTCGGGACATCGACTCGAGAACCAGTGCATGTTGGCCTTGCTCTGCAAGCCAACGGCAAACTCGATCCGCCATCATGCACTGCTGCGGTTTGCTACCTGAGAATATCGTGCAAGTGCCGTTTCCTACGTTCTCGCGAAAGTTATGATTCTCTGCCAGATGTGGGTGTGGCGGTTCTGGGTTTGCTTTTGGGGAAGCTATGTCGAGATCCTGTTCGAGTCCAAGTGGATTGAGAGAACGAGATGAGAGTGAAGTTTTGTTCATCGGAATCGAGGATCAAAGATTGTCATTGTTCCTCTTTCAATTCTGGCCAGTAGCCTGTTCTTGGCACATTGATCAGCCGTCGGTGGTGGCCTGCGACTTTCTTGAGTTGAAGTTTTGATTTTGAATACGCAAGTATATCTTGAGAAGAGCTAGGCGGAACTCCAACTTTTGCTTGCATTGTTCAAATGTGTTTTTATGCGAGATGCAGTCGACAGATCACGCTCTATTCAATTAATAATTTCTCGAAAGCCCCTTGGCTATATCACGATTTTTGGCTTCTGCATCTGGATTTCTAGCTGCGGGCTCCCGTTTGCTGCGCTGCAAGTAGTGACTTGGGCATACTCGTAGCCGCAACGACTGCCAATTATGAAGACGGAAATACATAAGTTTGAAAGAGCCCATCTCAGATCTTTATTCTTTCAATGTTCTTTTCCAGGAGATGTCCAAGATGCCTGGTCAACCAAAGATGCTCCTCTCCACTGGAAAACGCCATCAGTGTGTTTTATGCGGTGTGAGTTGTATCAAAAAGAGCGATTTGAAGCGCCACATACGAGAGCAACACCAGCCTCTCAAAAGATGCCCGATCTTTGAATGCACCTTTGCAAACAAAAGAATCGAAAGGGTGAATGGGCACCTTGTGAAGGAGCATGAGATGCCCTTGAATCTTGCTCGTGGTAAGCATCCGTCAAAAATCATCCCGACGCTTCTAATTTTTTATTAGAAGCTACACAGAGCCAACGAGTAGAGGCCCCGCAACAAATTTACAATGGCAAGCCAGACTATCTGGTGTCAATTGACAAGGACTAATCCGACGCAGCTCCTCAAAGCAACTCCCCTTCGTCATTGCGCAGCTATGATCACAACTCCGATACCAACGCTTCTCTTACATCTCCCTCTTTCCACGGGATTGATGGTGAATTGCCATTTTCCCCAACCACACCTTCGAATACTGACTGTCAACTTAGGTCCTGCTGAAAACTAATTCTACGCTCAAGAAGGCTGGTTCACAATGCCTGACTTCCCCAAAGCAGCTTGTCCCAAAAACGAACTGAACCGGACGATGTCTGAGTTATATATGCAACCATGTAGCCAGCCAGGCTATTCTTTCGGAAACGCCCAATTCCCCGTCACTGGAGAATTGCCAATTCCAATTCCATTTGCAGGTACTGATATTGATTGGGTCAACTACAAGGGCTCGGGCTCCTTTGATTCTGCTTGATGTCACGCTACATGCTCTTCCAAAATACTACTTTGCTCTTCAACAATACGTACCCTGTAAATCGGGGAAGAAAATTTCACACTCCTTCGGCATTCCTTTCTTACATCATTTGTGTCTGTTCTCAATCTTGTCTCATTTTCCGTCTTGGGATTTCTAGGGCCAGAATCTGCTGGATTATGTGTGGAAGCTTGATTTCAAAGTGGGCTTTAATGAATCGAGTGTGCCTCTGGTATATATTGGTTTTGGGGAAAGTTTATGCCCGTCCCTCATCAAACTCTTAACTTGTTTCTTGATAGGCTAGTTGAGCAATGCAAACAGCCAATTCATCCAGCCTCATTCATCATGGAACCTCGAAAGAAAAGCATACAACATTGACAAGGCAAGCACCAATCAATAAAAAGAGTCTGCGGCGGCTTCGAGTTTAATATCAAAGCCGGATTATTTCGACGACCAGGTTTTCTCCTCAATTCTATGCAAACAGCCGTGTCAAGATTTTGTCCACAACATATGGCATCTGCAGCATGGAATTCCAACTGCAACACATCGCCCCACATTTGTCTGCACTGAATCAAAACTGCTCGGCCGGCAGGGGCCTGTCATACGATCAACGCTGGGTCGGCATGCCGACATATATGCATCTGGCGAATGTGGAAGCCGAATGACTAGTCGCATGTCTTTAGATCTGGGTTGTGGGCCGTTTATGATCGATTTCAGTGCTTGATTCCACGTCTTGCAGATTTACCCGCAGAAGCTTGATTTCAGGATGTTGCACTGGTGGGTGTGAGGGACTTGTTGCCCAATGGGCGTGTGTTGCATGCTATCACGTGAAGTGCCTCGTCTACTGCGCAGGTGAAAGTGTGCCTCTATTCGACGACGTTGCGACCTCCTCACTTCTGCTGGCTCAGGTGCAGAGGATCGAGATGAGCTTTTACGGCATCCATCCACGTGTCCCTGTGAAGGTTACTGTGCATTCTGCTGGCGGTTCTGCAACGGCGAAGACCGCTCTCGTTGCCGTATTAGGCCTCACTGTTGACTCGACCAACTCGGCGCCCCTTCATCTCGATCTCGCTTCGTGAAAGCCAGCCCCTAATAAATCCATCCCCGTCGCTCGCTACGCTCAAGGGGAGAAGCGAGAATTGATATTACGGCTATTAAAGTAGGCCTTAAAGTATATCCTCAATCTTGGCCGCGATGTGGGGTATTCAGTGCCTCCGCACACACTAAAACAATGAGGATTTTCCGGATTTTCACAAGCTTCTGCCTGTCGAAAAGGTTGGCGTCGATGTCATGTCCACGCATTGTTCAGGCTGATCTTCTACGCCTCCAACCCTCCACGAGACCCCGCAATGAGAGCCGCACCACTGCCTCCAGTCCAGCATGTCTACCAAAGCAAAACAAGGCAAATGGAAACGAGTCTTCCCTCCACAATCGAGTCAACTTGGCAGACGACATGATCAGGATCATGAATACGGCAATCCAATAAATGCACGAGCTTACCCACCACATATACCCAGTATCGGCCGACCAGGTTGGGCACGATGTCGGATCACGCTGCGGCATACTTGCTGGTGGAGGTACGCTGTACGGTACGAGTAGTGTGGCGAGTAGTGTACATCTGCGAAGGACTGTAGTGTCACCCAGGGCTGCTTCTCCTCCGGAGGCCACTGCCGTGGAGGCCCTCTTCGCTGCGCTCTAACAATGCGATATTCTTTCATGTGCAAAGAATGTCATGAGAGGATTTTTACTTCTCAATTTTCACTCTTTTCTCGAGCGTAGCGAGCTACGGGGGTTTGAAGGCTGGCCCCGATGACTGCGAATAGTAGGCGAGGCCGTAGGCTGTCAGTGGGTACTCGGTACAACCACTGGGCTGTAGACAAGCAGGTAAGGCGAGGACAGCGGAATTTGCGCGACAATTCGGCGTTTCTCTTGCGTTTGGATGTCGTGGATGTTTGGCGCGGTGGAGCACTGCAAGCACTGCGAGCAGTGGATGGACCTTCCCGGAACTTTATTTTGGGATGAGGCGGCGGAAGAGCGAATTGGCGGCCAGGACTTGACCGAGTTGGAAGGGTGGGAGGGGAATGCGAGGGGAACATCCCCGTGAGGGGCCTATGAGCGACAGAGGGATAGGCAGGCGGTATAAAGGCTAGACCTTGGCTGTTGGCGACTGGCGCTAGAGGGGGGCTAGGTTGCGAGGTTACTAGGTAGAGCCAGACGAGGGGATCCAGCCATACAGCCATTCCACCCTGACAGAGCCAGAACCAGAGCCAGAACCAGACCAGAACCACATTTCTGATATCTCTCCGAAGCTTGGACGCAGAGAAAAAGTCGGGAGGCCTAGTTTTCTGACGGCGGCCTGTTTGGTGTTTCCTCCAACCTCTTTCCTTTCTCCTCCTCCAACGTCTTTCTCAACAGTCTAAACGCAATTGACCATTGCATTCGAAGGTTTGTGCGTCGGAAGGTGCAGATATGGAGAAGCTTGAAACTGGAAAGCAACACTGGCATGCTACACACAGAGAGGACGAACTTTTCCATAACGGCTACGATTCAGATTCAGATTCGTCTTCTTCTTCATCCTCGTCAGAATCTTCACTCACCACACCACGAACATTGAAAAACAACGCTCCCTCCCACAAACCAACCTCGATCAAAACTGCATCTCACCGCAATTCCGTCTCTTCTTCCTCCTCGGCATCGTCAAGTTACTCCTCCCAAATGTCAAGTCCGGTGATCGGCCGCGACCCTAGACAACGAATGGGCTCGTACGACTCTTATGATTTTGACTACGAATACGACTCGGACTCCTCCTCATCTTCCTCTTCATCATCGTCGTCGTCTGGCGATGTAGACTCACATCCGTATCCTTTACACGTGAAACAGAAACCGCCGTCGTTGAAAAGCACCGTGCAGAGCTACCTCCAGGACGGCCGCAAGCCCAAAACCGGAGCCGAATTACAAACCGCCATCTCCGACGTATATCACCTCGTGCATCCACCATCAGGTCAACCACCAGCAACTGAAGAAAAGGACCCGGATGATGCCGAATCTTCAGAGCAGGAGAAAACCACTTCGAATGCGGAGAGCATCCCATTGGCAGAAGAAGTGCGAACCTGCACCGCCATCCTAACCTCTTCCTCCACGGATCCCGCGCTCGAGGAACTATGCCAGAAACATCTCCTCGTGCTGGCCTCCTCGCACGGCAACATCATGAATTCCGGCACCACGGACTCGCACTTTGAGATGTGGCTCACGGAGAAGGAGAATCAGGATTCGCAGGTCTACGGCTGGGATATCTACTGTCCGACGTATGCCGTGTGTGCCCTGAGCGATGCCCTGGATGGCGAGGAGCACAGTGTGCGATTACCTCGGTTTTCCATGGGCCGCTTGGGGGATGAGGGGATTGAGAGTGCTATGTTTCAGAAAGAGATGTTTCTCAATGGCGTGTTGACGTTGCCTGTTAATGTCTTGCTCTCGGTGGAGAGGGTGAGGGGTTTGTTGAAACCTGCTTAGCTTTTGGGGAGGGAGCGATGTAATGAATTATGAAATCGGCACTGTTGGACAACGAATGTGCATGGGGTTCACGCCCGGGATGAATCTACGGTGCAATATTGGAATGAGGGGATACGGATATGGGATCAGGTCAATTTTAGAATGGAAGGCTATTTGCTAATGCCAATCGCTAGACGTCTGTCAGGAAATGGATTTATTTTTGGAAGAGGTGCTTATCGAAATCCATATGGTAAAGGTTATATGGGTGTTTATCACAAAGCGCTAGCAGATTGAATAGTCTAGGTGGATATGGAAGGATGGGATGGAGGCGTTGTTGGGGTATTCTCCTCACTACTTACAGTCGCACGATAGGATAGTGATCCGTAGTATAGTTGTTTTTTACGTTAAAAGTAGTCACGACTTCCCAGTTCCCAGACTCTCTCTTGATAGGTACCAGGGGATTAGGGCATTGGAATGAAGAATCAATTATGAATTCAAGGATTGTGTATATCGATTATCGAGATACTTCACTTGACCATCTCACCTTACTTCACTATCTCGTCTCACCTCACTACCTCGTCAACAACCACACAACGCCCACGTACCAATGCTAGCACCAACACAACCACCTCCATTCAAAACCCTTACCGTCCACCCACCCTCATCACCCTCATCACCCTCAACCCCCTGTCTACAACTCACTCTGCACGTCATCCAAGAGAAGCACTTACCACCCTCGCCCTCTAAACCCTACCCTCTAAACCTAAAACTCAACTCAACCCAACCCAAGCTTCGTCACTTTCCAAAACTGAGGACTTCCCTGCGCATAAATTGCTACCCGTGATTTGTGGCAATGTGGCAACCCATGAAGAGCTTAAATTGATCTACGTAAGAGTAATTTATTAGAGTGTATAGGGGGGTGTTAAGTGCTGTGGCGTTTTTAAATCCGGTTCGTGGAGACTAGAGAGGGATATCTATGTTGGAGTTATAGTCCGATTTACAAGGTTGTAGGTTGCAGAGTTTTAAGTAGTTACCTACTATATATTGTGGTAGAGTCTTATGGGTTTGAAAGGAGAGGTGAGAGAGGTAAGGTTAGCACGAGTTCTTTATTCTAACTTATCATAATTAAATCCCAAATTTTCTCCTCCTATTTGGAAGAGAGAAAGTAGGAACGAATTCACTATAGCGAGAAGGGAAAGCTTGATACCTACGGTATGTAAAGTCTTGCCAGGATGAGCGGGACTAGCCCTCACTTTTGATGAAAGTGGAAAGTTCTAGGTTCTAAAATACTATCAGCACAATGCCACCTACCAGCAAAGTCTAGATTCACCTCACTTCCGCCAAACAAAAGTGAGAAAGTCCTAAGTGCCAAAACCCAATCGCCAGCCTCGCTACCTCTCTTCAACCTTCTCATCCTCGCTCATCCCCATCTAAAAACCGCACCTCTACCATCCGCCACCAAGATGTCGGCATCACGCGCAAACCAACCATGGTACTACAAGAGCCAGGTGGAAGAAATCTTCGAAGCGCTCAAGAAAAACGGCAGACTCCCAGCTGGTCGCGAAGCTGGAGCTTTTACTGAGCAGCTGGCTCTGAACCATGCCGTCGCACTGACACGATATGATGCGGGACAGCGAGATCTGATATTGTGGTATGAGGAGATGGAGACGGCGTTGTATTTTGGTAAGTATGATAGGAGAGATCGAGGTTGCTGGCTTATGCTAATGGGTTATGTGTAGAGGAATTCAACGCGTATATCGTAGCGGACTATGTTACGCGCAGACCAGAGGGTACTTCGCTTGCGGTATGGATGCAGAAACATTTTGAAGCTGATACGAAGGCGAGGAAGGAGATGATTGAGAGAGGGAAATGGAAGGATGTGCCAGAGATGAAGATGGAGATGAAGCGAGAGAAGAGCCCCCCTGTGAAGATTGTGAGTTCCCCTAGCCTTGGCCTGCGTGGAATTTCCCATGAATCCTACGGGCAACTAATGGACTATGTGGAATTAAAGAAACTTGAGGATTGGCTGGAGGCTAGTTGTCTGGGACGGGATGTGAAACCCTTCGCAGAGATCCCGAGCTCCAGTGGCAGTGGTAGTACTCCAGCAGTGTCTCTTCCTAGGAATCTTGATGCCGTAGTAGCTATTCCTACAGGCCCGAGAGCCAGCAGAGAAAGAGATTCCAATCGTTCTGGGAGAGGGGATATTGGCCGCGGACGTGGTGGGAGTATCTCGAAATCTGGCAATTCTGCTACCCAACATGCTGGTCACAATCACGGGAATGAGGATCCCTTTGGACGAGGAAATGGATGGTCGTCACAAAGAGGCCCATGGATTCAGAGTGGAAGCTCTCACGGAGGTCATCAGATGGACGCTTGGAGAAATACTTCGATGCATGGTAAGCATGATAACAGCAACCGCATCTCGAAGCCTAGTTTTGCCGCTCGTACTTCCTTTCCTACGTACCTGGATTTGGGAAAACTTGTGGCCTATCCCATCGCAAGTACACCTCGAGACTCAGATGGTAGCTGGAGAAATGCGGCCGTTCCTACTCCACCTTCCCAGCAAGGGTTTCCTGCGCAGATATTGCAACACAAGCGCGGCTTTGGTGCTGCCCAAGAGACCATGAGCCATCAACCAGGAAACATGACCAGTTCTCAGGGTTCGCAAGTACTAGGCCTACAGCCAACAAGCTCGGAGGAAGCAGGACCAAAGAGGAAGAGAAGACGCACGCGGCACACCCGAGGGCTGCATGGTGAGCGCGGACTCCGCAAAAGAGCAGAGAATTATGATGATCATGATGATGAGGCTCCCGATTTGGCTAAATAGAGGTCCATGAGGGAAAATCTGGGAACTGAAGTGGGTATTATTGAGATGAGGTATGGGCCATAGGCTGAGTGATCCTATGTCTTGCTTTTAGCTAGCCACTGCCTGAGTCTGCCTCAATACAATATCTTTCCAACATACTCACAATTGAACAAACTTCTCTATATTCAAAGTGAAAATCAAACAAGTGACAAACCTGTATGCAACCGAAAAAGCGCCTAACGCCGTTGCCCCTCCGCCAATTCCTGTTTGAAGCCTCGCGACCGACGTCCGCGAACTTCCACAACACAACAACAACATCGCAAATATGGCATCCAGCGCAAGCAAGCCGTATCCCGACGAGCCGAATGAGTTGTACTATTACCAAAGCCGCAAAGACCAGATCTTCGATGAACTCGTGCGAGATGGCCTTCTCCCTCAAGGTCGCGAAACTGAGGTCTTTGAAGCGCGGTTGGCTATATGCCACGCAGCAGCGTTGACCAAGTTTGACGAGAAGCAGGAATACCTTGTATCTTGGTATAAGGAGATGGAAACTGCTCGCTATTTCGGTACGTATGCGCTTCCAAAACAGAATGCGCGCGATCTAATAGGTTACAGCGGTAGAAGGCACCTTCTCAGAGTCCGAATATCTTAAGCGCAAGCCCGTTTTCCCGATCCCGCCCATGTATTTCGTTATGCATAGGATAGCGGAAGATAGGGCCGCGGAACAGAAGGCTGAGGCAGAGAGTGGTAGCAGGATATCTCGATGGACGGCGCCCGGTCAAAGTAGTCAACGTCCTACCAAGGGCATGACTTCTCCAGATGCGCTGGCTCGATTTGATTCTACCATCAAGACTGAGAATGGTGAAGGGGAGACGTCTGAGGAGCCTGGCGGTAGACCTGATGCACAAGCGAGAATGAGAGGAGGAGGTGTTCCTGGTGCTCCTACTGGCCCAAGAGCAAGTAGAGAAGCTGGCCTTCAAGGCAGAGGAGGAATTCTCCGAGGAGGGCGAGGACATGATTCACGATTTGGCAGTCAGCGTGGTGGAAGTCGAGGTAGAGGCATGAATTCCTTTGGTCGAGGTGGTTACGCCGCATCCCAAGGCTCAGGTCCACAGACCATGACGGGTAGTGGTCTCGAACGCTTCAGATCGGACGCACCACCTGCTAAACATGATAGCAGCAACCGAGTGATGAAGCTTCCGTCTGTGAGACCAGGAGAGCGTGAGAGCATCGAGCAGTTGGAGATGCGGAAGCGATTCTATGTTGAGCTCATCGACCTTCATAATGCAGTTACGAATCTTGGCAATCCCGTTCTGTCTACTCCTACACCTTTTGCGGCGCCACCACCGCAGCGACCAACGCCTGCGCCAGCAGACGCTCAGAATGCTGTTGGGACCGCCAAGCAGGAGAAGAGGAAGAGGAGACGGAATCGCCTAAGAGAGAGAAAGGCCGCAGCATGCGAGAAGAAGGTGGAGGAGGATGAGGATGAGGTAGAGGAAGCTGCCGAGGATGATTTGATGCCGTTCATCAAAAAGGAATATGATAGAGACGATGATGATATCGCAGTATGGATATGGGAGGAGCAGGCCTAGCGGTTTGAGATTAATATCTCCCAGCAGCTCTGTGAGGAAATCTTTCGGGGTTTTGCCCAGATTCATAAGCGGTTGTCTTGTTGTTCCGTTGATTGGGGAATTTTTTTTCTTTTTGTTTTTGTTAGCTGTGTCAGATAGTCAATGAACATCTTTGATACGCCATTCTACTTCTCACCGCGATACCATATGATTCGTGATTGTGAAGAACTTGTTCTGTGTCCCATCGAGGCTTAATCGTAACTTTGGTATAAAGCTAACGATTGATACAACCCCTTTTCAACTCGGATTGGCTGGTCCACGGTAGGTTTAATGCTTACAACGTCGATTTTATAGCAACATAAACCCAGGTGATCACCTCGGAAAGGATCGTCTAATGCGAGATGAAAAGGGATTCTAGTTTTTGTCGGGCTGTTAAAACTCTGCTGTTTTGATCTGATGGTATACCGTTGGCACACTGAGCATGTCGTTAACGGAATGGTCAATCGGCATAGCACAATCAGGTTGGTTTATTACTCCTGGCAGGCCAAATATTCTAATGTGACGGGCTTGACTACCCATATCCTGAGCACGGCTGAAGATGCAAACCGGATCAAGTCGTGCGAGTGGGCTGTGGTCCGATATATCAATGTAAAAGTTTGACGATGAGATGGAGCTTTAAATTTGGCACTTCGAAGCGACCGCCAATTCCTTTTTGAAGCCTCGCGAGCGACGTCCGCAAACTTCCACCACAACACAACAACACAACGACACCGCTATCAAAATGCATCCTAGCGAAAACAAGCCGCAACCCGATCCGGGAGAGATGTTTCATAACGAAGGCCGCAGAGAAAAGATGCTTGAAGAGGCAGGCGATTCTGGCAGGAAGGTGTTGGAGGAGAGGGAGAATGGGAGTGGAGAGACTTCTGCGTTGAGCGGTCGAGCTGGCCACCCTCCTGAAAAGGGTGATGTAGCTGATCCCACACAACCTGGCAATGGCGCGCAAGCCCCCAAGGAGCATGCTTTGGAAAAATTTTGCAGGATTTCAGAATCAGCAAGTGTGGCGGACGGTCGAACGAATGACGCTCTTGATATCGAGAGTGAGACTAATGTTACCGGGAGCCCTGTCGGTAGAGCTGGTCCTCCGCCTAGGAAGAAGCGAAAGGTTGAAAGAGAGGAATGCCAGAGGGTTAATGGGGAGGGGGATGATGGAAGCGATGAGCTGCAGGATCATGGGTATGAGGGCGATGATGAGAATGAGGGCGGTTCTGAGGATGACGAGGAAGACGAAGACGAAGAAGAGGAAGCTGAAATGAGTCACGCAATGACTGCAGAACTCCACGATCTTCGGGAGCTTCACCGTTATCACCTCTGGGTCGGGAATAATTTTCTCACCGCAGCAGCACCCCCTCTTCCCCTCAATCCTTTACCAAACCCTCTAGCCCAAGCCCAGTACGATCTCCTCGACCTGCAGCGCCACCGTTTATGGCTTGACGAGGTCATGCTTGTGGGTGGAAGATCAGCGGCTCCACTCCCCATTGATCCTGCTAACGTCGGATTCCTTCGAATCGCAGCTGGAAGTTTTCATAAGCAAGCATTCCTTGCTAAAAGACTCTGGTTCCTTAGGGAGTTAGAGTCCCAGGAGATTTGGTATCGAGGCGGGATGGTGCGGCGGAGGAATGAGCCGTTGGTTGGGTATACTGAGTTGAGGGATGGAACGGTTCTTACCCCTGATGGATTTGTAGTATGGTATTAGTTGGTTGAGTAGTTTGTCGAAAATCGGGAATATGGCCTGAAGAGGGATGGGGTTATGTAGAGGCGAGAGTAGGTAAGAGAATACTGACTAGGAAAGCTGAGATGCCACAGTGTTTCGCCCGAGTTATCGAGGCTGATATTACTTGTATCTCGCTTTCAGTCGTTGTCTCTCAATACAATACAACTTCTTCCAAAATACACATTCAAGCATTAGTTCCCTCTTTTGCCGCCTCCGTCTTTGTACGAATATTAAGTCTGTTCGCCTTTATTCGCAGCCCGCACTGAGTGAAATTAAAGACATCTGGTGTATTGAATGATCGTGTATCCATAGCATGTCGTTAGACGGAACTCGACTAGTCAGCAGATCGTTGTACCCAAAGCACAACTAGGCCACCCTGCTGTCGGGTTTATCTTAGCTTACCCTGTTACCCCTTGTATCAATACTCGAGTACTGCTAGGTATACGTAACCTCTGGGAGCTCCTCTTTTGGACGATAAATTGAAAAACAAAAAATAAACACCTAGTACAGCTATCAGCTAACGTAGCCCATGATGTGTTGAGATTGACTACCGATACCCCGGTCGGGGCTAAAGATGCAAACTTCAGAATGTCACATGTAGCTTCGCCTTGTAAGATATAGGAGAGTGAGAGTGTGAAGAGGATGATGGCATTTCGAAGCGACTTGGGACGAGAAGTCAATTTACCTCAATCACGTGCCTCGCATACGTCAACCGTGCCGACCGCCCCAAAACGCGTCTCCCCAGTTTCCATCCAAAACTCCCCTCCAAAACCCCTCACCACCACAACCATGAGCAATTTCAAGCCCTACACCTACTTCCAATGTCCCTGCACCGACTCCGTGCTCCCCTCACGAAATTTAGGCTCCGAAAGCCCTACCTCCCAATCCTCAGACCCCTCTGAGGAAGATGATAAAACCTTCGACCCGCGGACGCCGCGAGCAAACTACAATTTATATCCGCTAGAGCATTTAATGTACTGCGAAGATTGCCATCAGATAAGATGTCAGAGATGTGTGTTGGATGAGATTGTGACGTGGTATTGTCCGAACTGTCTGTTTGAGGTGCCGAGTAGTACCGTGAAGAGTGAGGGGAATAGGTTAGTATTCTACAGGGCGGCAGTGGAGATGGGGAATGCTAATTGGGTTTTGGCAGGTGTACACGGAGTTGTTTTCAATGTCCTATATGCATTGCACCACTATCTGTGAGCAGCGTCGAAGCACCAGTTGAAGGTTTAGGAGCCGAACATGCGACACAGGGCGGTCCATATGTTTTGAACTGCGCATATTGCTCTTGGAGCTCTAGGGAAATTGACATACAATTCGAGAAGCCGAATGGCATATTTGGACAACTGGCAAAGGTCAAGAATGGCGGGGCACCTTTCATCACAGCCCGCGAGCGACGAAAAGACCGCGAAGAACGATCGAGAGATGCCTCGTCGGGACCACAAGTGGACGAAGATGGAGTTCAGGAAGAGGGGCCTGAAAAACTGGATGTCAACGAAGATCTAGATCCCGAAAGTCAATTCTCGAATTTAAAGGCTTTTTACCAGTCGCAGCTCGCTGAGGTGTCGCCTTCGAGCGTATTGGGATTTTCCGGAGGAGATTATGGATATGGATCACCTGGGGCTTTGAATCGAATAATGGGAATCTACACCGGTACTGGCAATCTTGGGGACACCAAGTCGAAAAACAAGAAAGGATATATGCGAGAGGCACAGGATGCTCTAGAGGGTCTACAGATTGTACCTTCAGATGCGGGAGAAACAGCCGTCAAACGAATCCACGAGGAAGGTTGGGAAGGCACTTCTTCCCTCGCCCAAAGAGCCGAACAATCGACATATACCCCCTTTCTATCCGACCTACGACCAATAGCATATACCCTCCGTACCAAGCGCTCCAACCGATGTAAAACATGCCGTCACATCCTCACCAAACCTGAAGCCAAAGTCCAAACCACCCGCTTCAAAATCCGCCTCGTAGCACCAAACTACATCCCCTCCATCGACATCAAACCCCTCACACCCCTAGCCCCCTCCCAGCGCTCCCTCCTCACCGCCATGAAACCAGTACAATTCCTCCTCACATTCAAAAACCCTCTCTTCGAGACCGTCAAAGTCAACATCGCCACCCCAGCCCAAACACCAGGCCGTTTCCCAAGTAAAGTCACAGTCCTCTGTCCCCAATTCGAAGTCGGCGCCAACACGGACGCCTGGGAAGAAGCCCTCCGCGATGGAGGCAAAGGCGTCGGTGGCGAGAAACGCCGCACGAAAGCCGAAGCCCACGAAGGTCAACATCAAGCTGAAGCTGGTAAGGTGTGGGAACAAGGTAGAAACTGGGTTAGCGTCGTGGTTGAGGTGATCCCCGCTTCTCTGAGAATGGAAGGCCCCACATTTTTGAAGACGGCAGAACAGTTGAAGGATGATGCGCCGTTGAGGGAAGACGAAGATGTTGTTGAGATCCCCGTGTTTGTGAGGGTGGAGTGGGAGGCGGATGCTGCGCATGATGATACGGCGGGCTTGGCCGCTGTTAGTAGTAGTAAGGAGGTGAGGGAGAAGAGGGAGTTGGCTTATTGGTGTGTTTTAGGGGTTGGGAGGATTGCTCAGGATTAAGGAGGGAAGGCAAGGGAGGAGGGGGGAGGTGGGTGGTGGGTGGGGGGTGGGGGGGGGGAGAATTGGAGGTGGGAGGTTGGAGGGGCGCAATATACCCATTTGATATTTGCATGAGATGTTTTTGGACCTACTGATTGTTGTGTTTTTTTGGAAATTTGTCTGTAGTTTGCAATCCTCATATCCGTGGCCTGACCTTCTTTCCACGCGGTTTGTCCATGCTAATGTAGTAGGCCTGTTCCAAGGGCATTTTAACAGGAGATATAAGCATAGACGGAAAATCAGATGGCGAGCGAAAAGCATCTCCCTGACTAATAGTCTATTGAGAGCTTGAATTGTGAGATAGCAATCAACACATCCCAGAACATGTTCAAGCGAAAAACAGAGAATTTAGAGCACTATTACAGCCTTTTCGCTACAGTTTAAGGTCACAAAGTAGAATTATAAGAAACAAAGCAATTGTCTTGCAATGGTTGAATTTTGATTCATATGCTCATAGCATCATGGTATTCACAAGCCTATCATGATAAACCTGGCTACGCCTACATCGAGACAGGCAAGACCAGCCAATTCTCTGTTTATTTGCCCAACCCAAATGTACCCTTCCAAGCAAGACTTTTCCCCCGACATACCAACATCTAGTACTCGGTAGCACCACCTTGAGGGAACTCGAAAGCGACACCACGTCCAGTCAACTTGCGGTAGACCTCAGAGTAGGTATCGAGTCTGTGATCAACACCTCCCTTCTCCTTCTCATCGAGAATAACCTTCAATGTCTTGCTGCCATCCTCCTTGGTGCGGAGACGCTTGCCAACGATCTCGACTGGGAAGACAAGGTCGGTGAGGATTGCGTCGTGGACAGCGGTAAGTGTTCTTGAGCGAGGTCTCTTTTGGGTGAGGGATGTTCGGGAACGGTTGGATCGCTTTGGGCGGGGAAGAATGCGACGGGATGCGAGGATTAGGACGTGACGGTCGGAGAACTTCTTCTCGAGCTCACGGGTGAGACTAATACGAATTAGCAATGTTCAATATTTCAGGAGATTGGGAAAGCAAATACATACCGTTGCTGCACCTTGTGGAAACCTGCTAGGGATGGGACGGGGACAAAGATGACAATAGCCTTCTTGCCGTGGCCAACTTCAATCTAAAAGACGATCAAAGTCAACATGCGATCTCCACGTTATCTATCATTCCATATCTCAGGAAAATGAAGAGAAAACAGTGGTCCGCAGCCCGTCCGATTCCACAACTCCGGCCACCGAAGTCTCAACTGCTTTCGACAAAAACACATGTTGATATCGTTTTACTGTATCTCAAGCTTGATATGATATAAACCGGTCCTGTCACAATTGATGCCCCGGCGCCGAAATCGTTCGTTCGTGCGTGTATAGCTGCGTGCCAAATATTTTTCTGTGAAATTGGGTTAGAATTAGAGGATGCTCACCTCTTTTGCGGAGACGAATTGAAGAGGGCGGAGTGCGGCCTTGAGGTCGGTGGTGTTGGTCTCAAGGTCGTAGAGAGCACCAGCGATGGCGGTCTCGAGCTCCGATGGCTTCGCGCGCGATGCGCTGTTGGCGGCGATCTTGTTGAGGGAACTCATTTTGAGGTTGTCGTGTTGGTTTGCAAGATGAAAGTTCGCGACGAACTCGAAATGGTAGTCTCCCATAGATTTTCTGTGTGCGCGCTAAGGGCTAAGCTTGGACCATAAGGTGGACCATGCGAGGAAAGCTCGCTTCATCCCGCGTGATCGGGGGGTCATCACGTGAAGTCCAATTTTGTTGTGCAGGTGGGGTTGACTTGACAACTTCTTGAGTTCAATGATACCGCGTTAATTGATTTTTTGATTTGGGCCTGTTTTGAGCTTCATTTTGTTAAGAGTATAAGAGAGAATGAAGGTCCAAATGGAATACCGGTACCGGTAGCTCCCAAACCTCTCCCATTTCTACCCCCATTATGCCAGAACAGAGAATTGAGGTCAAAACCAGGTGCAAAAGGGTGGTGCTCTAATACAATTAACAATTAATCCGGGATTGCAAATATCTAGAGACTAGACACATCTTACGCACAATCAAATCCACTGAACCTCCTCTCCCAATTCCTCAACACCAGGTCTATCCTCCGGAAACACATCTCCAACCGCTCCCTCAAGTCAACCGATCCAGCGGCGTATATCAGCAAGAACCCCATACGTAACATCAAACCCCCCAACCCCCTCAAAGCTTAAATCACTAACCCTCTCCCCTCCCCTCTCCAACTCATACGCCTTCGCATCCCTTACCCCAAATCTCTTCTCCCTACCCCCGGTGCCAGCAACACCATAACAATGCATCCACTCCACATCCACCCAGTCAATCAACGGAGGAGAACTCCCATACTCTCCTTCTTCAACGAACCAAGCAACAGTCTGAGGAATAAAGGAATGCGGTTGTGAGAGAAAACTTTGGTCGGGGAATTCGATGAGGAGAGAGGAGGTTTGGTTGTGGGTTGTGAGGCCGAGGACCGCGTAGGTGTAATCTACCATGCTGATGTTGAGGGAGATGGGAGAGGAGAGGGGGAGGGAGGGGGAGATGATGATGGGGGAGGGGAGCCAGGTTGCGGAGAAGAAGGGGGTGTAGGTTATTTGGGTGCGGTGTCCGGTGATGGTTGTGATGTTGATGGTTATGCCGACGCGGAGGAGTGCGGCTGTGACGTTAGTAAAATGTGCGTGTTTGGGGAAATGGAGAAATGGTCAAGGAGAAGGGGTTGAAGTGCTAGTAAGTTATATTAAGAGGGGTACTTACTATCAGCATCAGCCATGGAATCAACCGTATCAATAGGCTCCGTAGTATTCGCCACCCCAAGCCAAACCGAAAACGTCCTCCATCCACCCTTCAATCCCTCCGGCACAACCTGCAGCAACGGAACGGTAAACTCGCCAAAAACCTGATATGCCGGTGTACCTGGTATGATAGTACCATTTCCAATCGGCCGATATACCGAAACCCCAGTTGTGGAATTCGAGAAGCTAAGACTATGTTGCGGAGCTCGAACCGAGTTTGTAGAAGAGGCGTGAGCATCTACATATGTTGCTGAAAATCCAGTCGAATCTGCGGCCACTGCGATCGTGACGATAGGCGAGATGCCAGTGTTGTCTAAGAGCACATACGTATCCGCACCAGCTAAATCAATAAGACTCGAGCCATCATCCCAACCCGCATTACAGTCCTGCCAGACTGCAGTAGTAAACGGTACAGCTGGGAATGATTGCGGCAGAAATGCTTCCTCGATGAACCAGCTCGCGGATTGCGGTGTAAATGATGCATCTCCTGAGGGCAGAGATATCCCATACGTGTGACTTACGCTAGTCGCTACATTCGTAAAGAAAATAACGGCCGACGTACTATTCACCAAAACGATGGAAATGGTAAGTGTATCCCCCTCATTCCAAGCAAAAGAATTGGCAGTGCCTGGGTTGATATTAACCTGCGTACCAACACCCCACTCATAGAACATATACCGCGCCGTCGTATTCACGCTTTCCTTTTGCGAGAAATCAAAGGCGATTCCAGCGCGGAGGGTTAGGGTATCGGTGTCTGCTGCAAAGGTAGTGGTGGAGACTGGGTGTGTGGTGTTGGAGAGGCCGATCCACATGGAGAAGATATTGTAGCCATCGCTGGTTGACAGGTCGGAGAAGCTGCCAAAGGAGGGGATGGTAATGGTTGATGAGATGGAGGTCAAGTTTGGACTGGCGCCTGTGCTTGAGCTGAAGGGGCCGTGGAGAGAGAGGCCGGCGTTGGAGAAGCCTGAATGATGGGTGTTAGTAAGTCTCTATTTTGGGTGCTAAGAAACAAGGATAAACATAAAAAGCTATTAGTACTTACTCTGATAGCCCTCACCCGTACTCTGTCCAACTCCCTTCGTCTCGGGCGACGTAACAGAGAGGGACACCCCCAGCGACAGTAAAAGGAGTGACAATCTCATCTTCCCCAAGTATTTCCGTACAAGTGAAGGAACAGACTTGGATTGGCGGCAATTCTCGATTGGTACGGTCCTTTTGGTGCTGAGGTCCTACTATCACAGTAGTATGTGTAGTGTAGCAGTGTAACTGTTGCCATATAAATCCCCTCCTCGAAACCGTAACTTACTGTAGCCTTCTGCGGGGTTTCCGTCTTTCCCACAGACAAGTAAAGCCGTCTTCGCAATTAAACAAAATTTCCACGAATCCTCCTTGTTTGAAGGCCGGGCAAACTCCAGCATTCATTCACAAGACTAGAAGAGCCGAACGTTCCACCAGCACTCCACTCCCTCTTATATCCTCAATTCACACCACCAATGCCCTCAATTGCAAGTAAAGACCCGAAACACCCCCTCCCAAATTCAACACCCACCGTAAATAACACAACACCACCTACCTGCCCCCTTCCGAAACCTCCTCGTATCTACACTCCCAACCATCAACAACAAGCACAAATAAAAATCCAAAGGTCCAAATCACGAGAAGTGCAGGTACACGACACAAATCAAACCCGCACAAAAACAACAACAAACATAAACACAACTGCAACCATAAACGCCAAAAACCAACCTATCTCATCTTAACATAACAACTCGAATGCGGGGTACATATCAAACACCTACCTATTCTTTTATTAAATTTCCATCTCGGCTAGTCGTGCAAGAGCCGAGAACTTCCCTCCTTGATCCGGTACAGCAGCTAGGCTAAACTTCAAATACGAGAACACCTCTTCTCCGTATTCGCCGGATCAAAAAAGTTTCCCCGCACGGAAACAAAACACGAGGAGACAGTCTCGAGGGTACAGTAGTCCATTAGAAACAGAGAGTAACGACATCGGAATGGCAATTCAACTCGAAGAAACAAGTTCGCATTAGATAGGGGTGTTAATGCCACTTGGCCATCCTCAATTTGAACTCGTGGCCACAAAAACACAATTTCAAATCACCCAGTACTTCTTCTTTTCAGGACAAATATTACTTAAATTTAATATCGCAAGTCCTGGTAATAACATCTTAAAAAACCCCCATCGCTACCTAAACTCAATCAGAGAAACTTATCGTTCTCCCCTCCCCGAAACGCCAGAAAATGATGTGAATCCAGACTCAATCTACCAACACCAACATCCTAATCAAAGCTCATATTGAGAATTGTGTTAGCTACTAAGGCCGTGCTGAACAGCGAATAAAATCGATGCAGGTCGGCCGCATTTTCCATTTTGAAGCCCACAACTCCGCCAGCGACTGAGACGCGATATATTTTATGTGCATTAAAGAAACTTGCGTAAGCAGTCCACCCATCGAGAATTGAATTTCAATTTGTATTGTGAGCCAGGTAGTGGCGCACTTCTATTCGATACCGTTCATTGTTTCAAGAGCCTCAATTATTTCCTTAATAATTTCTGTTGACACTAGTTGAACTCATATCTGCACGCTTGACTGGTGGGGGTGGGGGAGGTTTCTTGGCTCGGCTGGGTGGGGGCGGAGGTGGGCCTTTCCGACCGTTCGTCGAATTGTTGAGAGCGGAGTAACTGGGAGTACGACTAGCTACACTTCCATGGGAGGTGGCTGGACTGACAGAACGTTCACCGTATGATCGATCAGGGCTGCCACTATTAAGAGTCGAGTCGTCTGAAGGATCGCAGAACAAATCCCCACCAGTCGTTACACGATTTGTTGGGCGAAGTCCAGCTCTAAGATGGTTAACATCCTGTGGAACACTGTGTTGCTTGCGAGTTTCCGAAACAGGTGTTGTTTCTCTGTAAATGGTAGTTGGGCCTTGGAATGTAGAAGCGCGGTGAACAGGTCGAGGAGAGTCGTACTCATATTCGTCGGGGGAAGTTACTTGAGTTGTAATACGAGAGGAAGATGGGACACGAGCACCAGATGTCGGAACACGACCTTGTGAGCGGATAGATGGTCGGACGGGTTCGGGTTCAGGCATCGGCTCGTCATAACTAGAGTAACGCTCTTCGTAGGCATGAGCTGTGTTTGCTCGAGATCGTGGAGTTGATTTTCTTTGGCCGCGCGATGGAGACGAAGTTTGCCTGTAAAGTGTTAATCTACGATGCGCAAAAAAGGTATATTTGAACTTACCCAGCAGGCCAATTGTCCTTCAATTTCAAAAGCTCGTCACGGCATCTGTCATAATATTCCAGCTCAGCATCTAGGAAAACTCCAAGATCGGCAACGCTATCAGCTTCGGCCTCCTTGATATCCTGCATTCGTCTGACAACATCTTCACTAGACTCCTCATATTTCGCTTTCTGGGATCGAAGTTCTTCCTCGGTTCGGAAATCTTCCTTCTTCGCCTTTTGCATCTTGGAGAGTGAAGCATCGTATGCAAGTCTACGGTTTTCGAGCTTCTTTCTGGCAGCCTTCGAAACGTTAGCCACGTACAAGGACAAAAACCTTGGTACTCATACCTGGTATTCTTTCATCATGGCAAGTGAGCGCTCTAAAGAATCGAGCCATCCATTTGTAGCGCTCACGACATATGTATCCTGAGCACGTCCAAGCTTCTCGTTGGTTCTTCCCATGCCTATGTCTAGTCAGAGGGCCATTCGAAAAGGGGGCCATTGTAATACGCACTAATCAGACAGTTTCCAAACTCGGAATCTGGCTCAAAGTCCTCGCCATGCGTTATCATAGTTTGTCCCAAATATGCAACTGGAAGGGTCTTTTCTCTGTCCTCGGCTTCATTTCGCTTTGAAAGGGATTTAACGTAGGTGGTCATTGATTTGTGTAATTTGACCATGCCTGGTAGACGTTAGTTCCAGTCTGCGAGAAATATCCAAGGGGAACTTGATATCATACCTTCGTGTCTGAGGTCCATCTCCATTTCCAAAGCCTTGAAATCATCCGACACATTGGTCTTGACCTCTCCGCCCATCTTTTCTCCAGCCCATTGCTTGGCTCGACCGAGCTTCTTGGTGATATTCATTTTGGCCGATGGAGTCTTTTACGGATTTACTTGTTATGTTTGTGTAGTGGTTCTGAGTTGCGTTGGCGGTTTGCTGGATATTATCTTCGGATGGCGGGATGCTAATTCTCGCGTCGTTATGGAAGAAGAGCAGAAAGCCAGCCAATTTGTCCAAATGATCCAGCAGAGTCGAGAAAAGGTTGAATGGTGAAGTCGTGAATGGTTGAAAGGAGGTGAAAGAAAGCGAGTGTCTTGGGATGAAAGTGGTTGGATCAGAGACGGGTCAATCCCAATAAAATGGGGGAATGGCAGAGCGAATGTATGATCCTGGTTCCTTATGGCGGAAGATGGAATGGCTCTCGTTGGTGGAGAGTCGTGATTTTTGTCGGAGACTACTGAACGATTGTGGTTTGGGTTTGGCTTTTTGGGGGAAGATGCCAGGAGAGTGGAGATGGAAGATAGGGATGGGTTGCAAGGTTCAACGGTGGGGACCGTAGTGGTGGTGACTTGGTATGCGCGGGATGTTGGAGCAGGAGCCACCGAGAATTATGCAGTAAGGAGAAGAGCGAGGAGTAGGAAGAAGGAACGAGAGGATGGAAGGCTTTTCAATAGCAGAAATCTTTTATTGATGTAGTCTTCTTTTTGGATGACTGAGGACTTCCGGCGTGATTTCAATGAGCGAGAAATAAAGAGGCAGAAAATAGAATTGGAGATTTTAATATGCTTCAATAATGGTTGGTACGTAGGCCTTGGCAAAGGCTCGCCACTAAAAGCCATTTCCAACCAGTGAGCTCCCAGTATTATACCCTGGCAGATCCAAAAAACCCCAACATCCCTTGTACCTGCCGACCGGCACTCCACTTGTGCCTGCTTATAGCCAGAAAAGTGAGGCGACAACGAAGGCACGAGGTCTAGCCAGCCAGATGGAGTATTCCAAGGTTCGGTGCATAGAAGCGCTGATGCGGCCGCGATCCAGCGATAGGGGAATTTATGGTTATTTTTATTCGCCTGATTTTCTACAGGAAGCGCAGGAGGAGTACAACCACCATCCAAATTCCTCCTCGCTACCAAGAGCCGCCAACAGCCTGTCATTTCGTTGACACGACTCACATATTTGCGCGCGCGCTGATGGCCAAGCCAGGAACGTATGGAAGCTTTGCAACGCCCAGCCAATTGTCGCGACCACACGTCTCTCCCGGATGCGCGGAAACAAAAGGTTTACTGTACCGTCTCCTTCCAGCCACGCCTCCCCCCTATAACCCTCAATTCAGTCAGTGGCCCGCCTTACAGCCTTTCAAGGCTTTTAAACCTCTGTTTATGGTCTTACGAGTACACAACGCGGCAATGGCAACACGAGGGACGAGCCCGGTGGAGAGATTTATGGCGATTCGCGCTCGACGTCAAGCGCGCTCTCCCCCCTTTTGCACCTGTAACTGCACAGCCTCTCTAGCCACGACATCGGATCATATGAATCTTTGACAGCAACTCAACACTGAAACTGTCCTTTCTAATGGAAGAACGGCTATCGTTTCACCCTGACAGAGGCTACCCAGGGCTACCCATGACGTCTGGCCAGTGGCCGCGCGAAGACAGGAGTGCTGGTTGGTTACTTCATGCGAAAGTTACTTTGGGCCTTGAGAGGCCATTGATGCCGACACTCACTCCTTCAATAGACCCCGACCCCGCGGTGGAGAATTCAGACGATCTGCTCTGCCAGTGTTTTCCTATCTGCTTCAATTCGAGTCAACTCCAGCAATTGCAAACATATCTTTGTCTTAGTTACTGCTTATCCAGTTTATCCTTACTCACCACGTTGGATCGCCGATGTGCTTGCACCGGATCCTGAGTTCTCCGCCACTCGCTTGTATGGTATTGGAAAGGGGTTCGTAGCCTTCTCAATTCCCTCTCTTGCCAGGTCCCCCAACCCCCACCTATTTCAATTTCCAACCTAACCGACCTATTTCCCTGTTGCGTCAATATTCTGAATACAAGTGCGTTCCAACGTGGTCATCGTGGTGGCCATTCCACATTGTCATCACGTGCTTGGATATAATCCGACTTGGCACTGTATTGGGGAAGTTTCAGTCTCCGATAATAATTGTCCATGAAGATCCCGTTCACGAGAGATAGCATGACATCATTTAAATCGGACCCCGAGATCTGGGGTTGATTATTGTAAGCTTTCAGATGAAACTCGTCACATGATATAGGGGTCAAATCCTCGCGGTAGTACTTGAGCAGAATCTACAGGAAGAGAAATCAAGATGAACATGAGATTTTACATACAGTATATCCGAAGACTACGTTGGGAAACTCAATCTTGTAAAGTAGCTGCTTCTCTTCTTTTCCAGGCAAGTCGGCTTCCGTTTAGATATTAACTAATGTACAGTACTCTTCAACTCTAGATCTTACAAAGCTTCAATTACGCATTACGTCCAATTTCGATTATCTTCAGCTCGACATTCCAAATCCATTCATATTCCTATTCTCACCTTTATCATCAAATCCAACATCATCTCATCGGCAGCTCCTTTCAGCTCTTTACAAATCCCAGATTGCTCAACCACTCCTGTCTTTCACTGCTCGGAGCTCTCTCGCTTTCAAGTGGCACTGCTCACCACACCCTCATCCCATATGCGATTCCAGCTAAGTACCCGTCTACAAATGAAGCCTTTTACGTTTCAGAACCGTGTCCACTCGTGACGACCGGAATTCAAGATGGAGTTTCTTAAGAAGACTATCACGGTCTTGGTATTGTTATTGTATTATGCTGAAGCGAGATTGAAACTAAGAGACTTGCATATTGGGTAGTCGCAACGCGGTACCGATTTCGAAATTCAACATTAATCATCTCGTCTGAGATGTCCGGTCACATTGCTTTTGAGAAAAGTGTACTGTAGATGATGGACTGTAGGTATTGTTCACTGGTCAGAATATAAATGCAGTCCATCAATTTGGATATCATATGGAAAGCCCAAATAAGAAAGATGATTGTCATTGCTATTGCGACCAAATTACAGCGATGAGATTTAATTGAGGGGCCGACGAACCTGGCGAGAAGGTGTTCCTCAGCTTAGAAGATTCCTAAGAAATGTCCTAAGCTACGCTCTTCTTCAGGTGTCGGTGGACCGCCAGAGTCAACTTTTCCCTCGTAAAGAATCCTGGTCTTCAAATTCTCCGTCATGATAGTCGCTCTATTTATCTCGGCGGTAATAACCAAACCCGGCCTGAATTCCCGTAACGATTCTGGTTTAATATGGTCTGATAGGAAATTTCGCCTAAACGGGTGCCCAGCTCGCAACGATTCCAAGCCTTTCAATCTCTCGCTTAATTTTGGGCGACGGAGAATAGCTAGATTGACCTTCGGTATTTCTAGGAGAGCTAATACGCCTTTCTCTCTGGCACTCAAATCTTCTTCCCAGCAACTATAAGTTATTGGTTTAACGAGTGTAAAGCTTTTGATGTTGCCGAAGAAATGGAGTAACTTAGCAGTCGTATAGCTCGTAGCGTTCGCTCCGGTGAGCCGAAATAATAATTCTTAATAAAGGCAAAGGTTTTCCACTTTCCCTCTCACCTCGGGTAATATCGACTCAAGGCAATCAATCTCCTAATATGAGAATATGAACTCCTCGCCTATCAGCTTCGGTGCGTTCGGGTAGTCTCTATATGGATCGAGATCCTACAGATAGAGAATATCATGCTGAAAGTTAAACCAGACTGTGGTTATGATACCAAGCGTAACGAAAGGCTTGACGTAATTTTCTGTAACGATATCTTTCGATTCGTGGCACACGTACAGGAGTATTGGGGGTGGGTAGCTTGACTTGTATCCAAACCGATTACGAGTTGTGTTACTGGGGTGCTCATACAGGCGTGAATCACGGGGGTATAGCTCGAGATCATCATCGGTATGCCATCCAGAGTCGTCACCCAGAACTTCCTTTTAAAGTCTTCGCCGCTCAGAGGTTGCTTCGTCCCATTTATTAGTATCTTCAGGCATAGTAGGATAATTTTCACCGTTCTCGACTAAAAGACTCTGCTCTTGATGATATTCATCTTCATCCCATATATCGCCCAATAATGGTAGTTTTGTATTATTACATCGAGGGTAGTCGCACGGGAAAGCTTTATCGGATCGCACGCGCTTGTAACCAAAAGCGCATCGAGCGACTCGCACTGGTCTCAGATCGATAACTCGAGGGCCGGGAAGCGCTGCGGTCCAGATCGAACGTCTATCTCATCGGTTAGCACAGGATTTACGATGGAGAGGTAACTTATATTTATCTAATTTCTAAAGGTAGCTCCTTAAATCGAGGGAAAGAAGTATATGGGTTTGAGTCCACCATTGCTCGCGGTATTCTCGTAGTGACTGCGGATCTTTATGATACACGGCGCAGGTTCTGACGGGAAAGCCAATCGATGAGGTCGAGGTTCAAGCTGTAGTCGAGAAGTTTGTAGAGTTGAATGGGAATGTGTTGTTGGATGAAGTGGAGACGCGCCGACTGCGGGGAAAGCCTCGACGCAAAAGCACGTGCACGCACGGACTCGCTCGCTTGGTCTGGCGTGCACAAAAATTGAGCCAACAGCACGAAAATCAAACGATAACAGCCCCCACAAAAGGCCCTTAGTGATGCAAAAAAGCAAAAAAAAAGAAGTCTTTCCGTATCGGGGAATCGAACCCCGCGCTACCGCGGATCAAAGCTAGCAATCAATGAGAGGCGGAAATGTTACCGATACACCAATACGGATGGTATTGCTTGATTGGATGAAAGTAGCTGCGCTTTTGGAGTATATGTAGTGCAGGAAGGCCGGGTGGAGCCGGAAACCAAGCCGGGCCGGGGACGTGCCGATGGAGGTGCCGACCCTCGGGACTTTCATTTAATGCTCAAGAGAACTTGCATCTAGCAACTGTAGGCATTCTAGAGGGCCTTACCGAAGCCTCTGAATCGATGATATGCATTGCTAAAAGAGATGCGCTCAATTCAGGAGAATGCAACATATGAACTGCAGATATTGATTAGTCGTCTTCTAATTTGTCGGTACAATAACTTGATTTTGTAGGTCTTAATAGAATTACAATTCAACTTATCATAAAAGAGTACGGAATCCGGATCGCTATTTAATGTGACCCACCAATATATTGTTACAATCTCAAAATCACCACCTGCGGTAAACCAAAAAAATACTCAGCGTAATTCTCGTCCTTCATATATTACAACAGCATTACAGCATCTACAATCTTAACAAATTATACATAAACATAAGATTCGAAGAATCCCCAATTGACTCGTATACGTAACACATCCTTTTGATATACCATCTCATCTCCATTCAAACCACCTCAATCCTAATCTCTTAACAGCTCCAGAGAGAACAACAGATACATTGAATGCAACTTAATTGATAGCGAAGTAATATCCATACTGGCATTCTATTCAAGGCCGCCTCTTGAGCCACATTGTGTCGGACTTCTAACAGACAATCAAGCTCAAAACGGGAGAACTCCTCCCGCGACATAATCTCTCCCGTTTTCAGAGCTACCGTTCATTTTGACTCTATTGTGTTAGATATGTAAGAGAGAATAGGGATGTGAATGAAAGAGCTTCCGTCGGGGACATATTTTTTGGAGTTATTATGGGGAGGTTTACTAGGACTTGGACATTCATTGTGCCAGAAGAATTATGGTTTTCGGAATGAGAGATTTATTGGCACATGCCACCACATGGTAGGGATAGAAAGTACAATGAATATGCTAGCCTAAACATACCACTAAGAGGAACACTACCCTGTTCTGTACCCGCTCTTTCAATTCGGACACTTCAGTTGACAGCGAGCTCAGACTACGAGCACTCAAACCGCCTTTCACCTTCCCTTTGCATCATATCCTTCCCAACCCTTTCCTCCACCCTATTTTCGTCTCTCCAAGTTCAACTTCATTTTCTGATCTCCCCTTTTATGTCCAGACCTTCAGACCCCCAAAGATTATATGAGGACCAATCCCCACTCTCAATCATTGCTCCTCTCGCTTTCGCGGTCCGCAGAGTTGACCTCAATGATTCTTTTGGAGTGGGCATCTGTTACGAGTCGTCGTCTAGGAGGATCCAGGTTTCTGGTTCAGAGGATGGGGTTGCGGGTATGCTGATGGTTTGGGTAAAGGCGAGGAATTGAGGTGTCGTGTTGTTTGTGTTTGTGTGGGTTATGGGAGGTGGGGAACACACGAATTCCCATTCGGAGGTTGTGGGTGGGAGTAGTGGTCCTTGTTGTGGTGATGGGGGTAGTGAGTTTGGGTAAAAACATGGTGATGTTGGTGAGTATGGTGCTTGCGGAAGGGATGATACTATCGAAGATACAACTGGCGGTAAGGACTGTGGGATATCCACCGATATTGACGGCCGTTGAGGAATTCTTCGATGTTGAATTGATGGTTTGTCGTTTGAATTGGTCGTTGAAGTGGAAATAGAACGAGACAAGAGATTTGCAATATTGGCTTCATCACTCAGATTCGACAATGAAAGATGGAGAGGCAAAGACCGCTGAGTTTCACGCCGCCGAGCTCGCGAACGTTTAGATTTCCGATATCGAATGACATAGAGTTGAGATTGTGGCTCGAGAGGAGCTGAAGCTTCGCAGATAGGAGAGTCATCTTGCAAAGCAGAAACAACATCCTCAATCGTTTTATCATACAGTAAACCCATGCGACGGAGCTCCTGACGTGGACAAATGCGTAAGCATACATCTGTCTTTCCAATTTGATGCCAGGAGATGTAAAGATGTGATGAGTGAAATTCCCATTGCAAAACGCCAACGCCAACTCAGACGATAGTGAGGGAAGGAGTGGATTGTGATGTGATGGGGTAGGGTCAAGGATCGATATAATCAATATCTCCAAATAGACTCATCAAGACATCCAGCATCGCAGGACAAAGACTCACGTCGTCCGAGATATCACCGCCATACAATCTCTGCTGTTCCCTCTCCAATGTCTCCATCTCCTGCAACTTGTCCATCTCTGCAATGGCTTGAGCCTCTGCTTCGCGCTCCTTCCAGCGTTGCCAGGATTGATGGATGCTCTCGCGGAGAAGGGGAGAAGGCTTGGCTTTGTCGGTTGGTAGGTAGACGCTCGAGTCGAAGGCGTCGAGGTAACCTTCTGTCACTTCGGCTTGCATGTTTGCTTTGCGAGTTACGGTTCGACGGGTTCTTGAGCCAGGCCTTTCTCTGCGCCGATTCTGGCGATGGTTGGGAGTAACGGTGTAGCCATTCATGATAACCATGATTGCGATTCTAGCTCGGAAAGACGGGAAAGATGAAAGTTCGAGGATAGATTGAAGAGATGAAAAAGAAGAAATAGAGAAAATCGAGCCCGAGGGCTTCTTGAGAAGTATAGGAGGTCTGCGATGGTTCGACTAAAAAAATCACGCAACTCAAAAGACTCTTTATATCATAGACATCTCATACCAAGGTTGGATGATCGTGACGAATCGAGTCATCATCTCGTGACTGTGCTAACCCTATGGTGGGATAAACGAAATGACTCGACAGCATCGAGAACACCCTAACATCACCCTTGGATTTCAAATTATCTGATAGGTTGCCAAGTTGATGGTTGTCGGAGCGAAGTGGTATGAGTCACAAACCCGAGGAGAACTTTACGCAAGGCACCGCACCGCCACAACTTGGGCTGTGTTTGTCGGGCGCCGAGACTGCTCGATCGTTCATACCGAGGAAAAGGACATCTGAAACATATATTTGAACGAAGAAGAGGGTGTGCACTTGCAACACGGATTCTCCTTTGAGTTTGCCGGTGAAGAAGCCTGAGACGTTTGCGAGGACGAATATTGTGGCGAATTGCAGGTTTGGCTTTGTGGCTGTGCGATTGTGGCGGTTAAATCAAATCCCTGCACAACCACAAGTCGAGAGTCTCGGAGCAAAGTCTAGAATCGTTTACACGGTTAGGTTGTCTCCCAGATAACGCGCATGTTTCTGAATTGGTCTGGCCGCGTATGACCCAGTGTGCCTACTGCCTAGAAATTTCGAGAAGATGTGAGAAATCGCGAGAACACGTGATGGGTCCTGGTCCGAGCAAATTGCCCCCCTTGTTTCTCCACCAAGTGCAAGCGAGAAAGTGACCTTCTCAAATCAGGACCATGGAAATTATGTTCTTTTCCCGCATTCAAAAGTCATGCTGCCGACGACGACAACGCAGCCTAAAGTTACCTGTACCGTATTACCCCTCGTTCTCGGCTAATAGCAGAAAAGGAGTCACTTCCCGCCATGAAGTGACGAGAGCTCCCTCTTTAGGTAGCAACTAGCGATTTGTCATTTCTCATTTCGATCATCAAAAGGGTAAGATTCCGACGTTGCTTCGGGCAAATGCCCTGCGGGATGCAAAATCTGGAGTTTAAATTCTCGAATTCACGAAAATTCACATCACTTCAACAAAGATCACGTAGGCAAGCCCCCTTCATCCATGTAAATATCTTCGGGCGTTTTCAGGGGTGGATTCTTCGTCTTAGGCAAGCGCTTACTGGAATGATTCAGGAATTCGAAGTACTACCAAAAGAGAGGAGGCACGGATGAAACAGAGACTTGGAAGAAATAGGTAGAGCCAGCAGGTTTAGGCTACCTGGTAGATAAGACTGGACTTGAATCGGTATCCTCTTGATGCTTACACATAGAAGAGGTAGCCAGCACTAGCAGATAGTTGCGAAAAAAATTACCAAATGCCCGATCTTGTACTTATGACTAGCACTCCCCCTGACAAATCGTGATGTTCAGTGATTTGTTTTTACCGTAGCAAGTGGTTTAGAGCGCCACCCCCTATCCCATTTTAACCTCATTGTGCTAGACCTGTCAGAGAGAATGAGGGTCTGAATGAGAGAGTTGTCCCGTTTTCAGAGCCTCTCCCGTTAGGGTCCTCACTGTGCCAGTCGGCCATGAAAAGGATGGCGCTCTAAACCAATTAACGCGGTACCTCGAACAGTTTTTACCAGCTATCGTACAACCAAATGCCAACAGGTGCGGGGTCAGCTTTGCTCATTTTGAAGACTTTGCTTGAGTAATTGAAAATTATGACTATTCCTCTCAGGTTACCGCGGTACCCAGATGAGAACATGGTTATACTTATATGCAACCCCATACAATTATTCCATCTAACCTGTATTCATTCCATTCTAATTCTCCAACGGTGTCTGAGAGATTGAGATACACTTTGACTCAAAATCAAACGATAACAAAAATAGTATACCTAGAGTCAGGCACGAGCGTCTACCTATATTGTGGAATGAGAATTTCGTGCAGGTAGGACGATGAAGTGCTTGAAGAGGATATTTGATCTAGGCAGGATGACTTGGGGTTGGTAGCGAGTGGGTGAGTCAATAAATTCACCCGCAAGTGAGATTTCCCTTTAGGTAACAGCGAGGGATTTGTCACCTCGGGCAGATTTGGTGTATATGTTGCGAAATGATACCTTCAAGGCGAATGGGTATCTTGAAGAGCAGCCTGTGGGACTCATATCTTCTTGACTCCGAGTTGTAACAGGTAGTTTTTGAGTGAGTCAGCGTGATGGTAAAGTTTATCATGGGGTTGTGAAGTAGATATTTGTGGTGTTCCGAGTCTTTTACTGAGGTAAGAAAGGCCCGGGGTATTTGGAGTCTTACAACAACAGGCTGAAGTCTCGCTTCGCTATGATCCAAATAGAACTTCTGGCTTGGTAAAATATATACAATAATATTACATACAAGAAAGCAACGACCCTTTACACTTCATCGGCGACCCTGCGCACCGTCTGAATTACTTCTCTCTGATCTCTTTCCATTCATCGAAACCCCTTACATATCCTCCCCATTCACCGGCGCATCCACCGGCCCAGTAGTCCAACTATTAGTCCCATCACTCCCCGTAAGACTCAGCGCGAAATCAGATGAGAACAAGCCGACATCCTTATCATCATCTTGACCCTCTCTGTTTTACACGTCAGCCTCTCATATATCAATCTTCCGAGTAGCTCTGTTAAGAACGCTCATCGGGGGGACGCATCACTTACTCAGAATCATTAAACTGATGCAACAAAGTAATATTGAATTCTCCAAACGTGGTATATGCATTATAAAATTGCCAACTAAACTCCCCACAGACCGCAAAGTTTCCATCGCCGAGAGGTGCTCCTGTTAGAGTTATGGGGGTGGACGTGCTTTCGGACCAGCTGGATGTGCAGGTTTGGCTGGTGTTGGTGTTTTGGTCGTCGAAGGTGACTATTATACATATATCAGCGTGGAATTAATTGGGAAGGGAGGAGGGTGTACATGAGAGTGTTCGATTCCAGGAATCCGAGAGAGGAATGGATACGGCGTGGACGTCTGAGAGGGTGAAATCTTTGGGTGCGGTTGAGGTTGAGCCGCCGAATTGGCGGGGGACGGTTCGGGCGGTAATGAGGGATGCTAGAGTGGCGAGGAGGTGAAGGGAAAGCATGATTTTTATGTGAGATGTTGAGGAGAAGTTAAATGTGAAATTCGACGCTGGTTGGGCTTGCTGAAATGGGCTACAGAGAAACGAAAGTGAAAGTTTGCAAGAGGTCTCAAAAGAATGTGAGGATGGAAGTGAATGTAAACTAAACTCCTACCCACAGATTGGACATCGATCCATTTAAAGCAACCTCTCACCTAAGAATCTCCCTGCCTTTCTCGCATTGTCCATCAGATCTTCGAAACATGAAACAACGAATTGTGGATAAAATGATGAGAACCCACGGGCAATCCTGCAAGATTAAAAACGCGGATCTCTAGGTGAATGATGATCGCCTGCACGTGATTGATAGGAGGAGAAAGTAGGGTGTAATGACAAAAAGGCTCATCAAATATCTGAATCGTTTGGGAATTGAAATTAATTTGATTGTCATTTTTGTCTTAGAATCAAATTAGTCAATATATTATTAGGGGAGCGCAAAGCGGAGCTTGACTAAAGGGAAGGAAGGGATAACCACATAAATACCATGTCAACACCCAACATACTTCGTACAGGCCGTAAAAATCTGAGGTTTTTCGTCTGTGCGCACCCTAGAAATTACTAGAATTTTCTGTCTTACGGGGGGGTTCAACCACTTAAATGCTGCTTGTACTAAAGCACTACTTACAAGGAGTTATGTGCACAGACAAGAATATCGTGGAAACCTTAGATTTTTACACCCTGTACGTAGTAAAAACAGAAAAAGACAATGAAAGGACAGAACTCGATGCGTTGGTGTTCTGAACTTCAAAACCTGGATGGCCACTTCCTCGACGTCGACGAGTGGACGGAATCCCAATCTCAGTAAATTTCTTCGCATCTCCAGGAACTCCATGGAGAAAGCAAGTCTGGGAACATTGAGTGGTATTCACGTTGATACAGTATGACAACTTGCCAGGTACTTCATGATGCTGCAAGAAACATCTTCAACGCGAGCATCCTCATCGCGGCGGTACGAGAACCCTCAATGGGCGTTTGCATTCAAGCGAAGCAACATCAGAATCAGATGAAAGGAACTCGCAATGAAACGAAATCCGTCAACCACGTTGGTATTCGCGCGGTTATGTCGTCAGGTCGGAATCCTCACAGCGCATCGACCCGCAAAAGGCGGCTGTGTAGCTGAGAACTGCCACCGAGCGCTCCCAGTCCCACGCTTCAATCACCACAATTTCATCGTACTCGTTCTCATTGCTTGCTTTCATATGTTTAACGGGCCGTTAATTTTAATGTGTTGTTGCTTTCCTGAGTTCGTTTTCGACCCCAACAAGGTGATTGGAGCCTGTGGAAGGCCCCCTAATTATATACTTATGGATTAACTGGCTGTCAACATCTCAGCTTTCGTGGGATTTTTGGATCTGTGGTGCAATTGTTAATAAGTGTTGCCACAGCTCGATCGCACGAAGTATATGATACTTTTGTTACTTACATTGAGTATTCTCACGGGTCGGAATATTCTCATCTAAAATTGGATACCAGGCTAAAACATCGTCCTACTTGATATCCGTACTTGTTTGTATCGAATTTGTTTTTCGAAACCCGACAAGAGATCAAAGTTCCGAATAATGTCGGAGGCTTTCTGCTGGATCTTTTGTGATTTGCGAGTTTTCCATTCATCTATTTTCAAGCAGGTTATTTGGCAGTGGGTTTTGGAAAGGGGCTCTCGCTAGACCCCCTGAATTCAATTGTATAACGTCGGTATTGGCTTGTGACAGTTACACCAGTTTCTGAAGGGTGTATGGCTTGCATATTGCAAGCATAATTCTCTTCCGAAGGTCCGAAGGATTATTTGGCTTTTCGCACAATTCGTTGGAACCGGTACTTCTTAGGGCCGCAGCTTTCGGAATAGCTGCATATTTCCCAAAGACTGCGGCGAGTTCGATGGAAGCCAAGGGATTGAAAATGGAAGGTAATCTTCTCATGCATTGCCACCAATCCTACCTTGCGTTATCCAGGCCGTTGTTTCTTGAGATAAGCTTCTCTTTGATTTCTGGAATTCGGGAAGGGGGGTTAGATCAATAATCGGTGGAAAGGGGGGAGAAATGGAAGTGCCATGATCGCCGGATCGACATTGACAGTCACGGGAACTCTCCCCCATTCCCCCACACGCACGAGTTGCTAAAAATAGCCACCACTCATCCATTGTTCCTTGGAGACTGGAGTTGAGAGGAGGCACAAACCTAATTTGTCCCAAGTCCAGACAATCGTTGGCTCGCAATTGGTTTCCAAGACCGGCTGGCGCTGCTGCTTTGTGCTTTTTGCCTTGTTCTTTTTTGCCTCAGGAGTTGGTGGGTGGTAGGTACTCGATCAGTTGGGCCACGAAAGAAGTACCATCTGTTCAATGCAGTGGGTTGGATGGAGTGGGATAACGTTGCAACTTGCAGGCCTTCAGCTGAGTGAGTGGAGTGGAAGTCTGACATTTAAGCTCAAGCAATCCCTGTCGTGTCACTCTTTGACACAGAGCTTTGACTATGGCAGCCATCCAATCTTCCAACATCCAAAGTGTGATGAGATGACAGCTTCCGTTACCAGGAAAATGATATCTGGCGGGGTAATCGCCAAGGGACTGGTTTGGAAAGGAGAGGGGCACATTCAAGTTACATCGCGAGTACCTATGAACTTGAAGCAGTTGAAGTTTGTTTGACAATCTTTCCGTGCCAACTGTGCCTGCGCAGTGAGAAAAAAGTCAAAGGTGTTTGACGTAAGCCTCGTACGAGCCACTTTACCTACGTTTCTCTAGGAGAGAAATAGATAGATTCAGCCCAATTCAGTGGGGGAAAACGGTCAATTGACCGCAATTTGATCCGATATGAAGAAGGCTCACTCACCTGCGTGATCTCCTACAAAAGGGGGCTCCTAGATGAGATTCTCCCTCCAATTGAGGGACAAACTGAGGGACGGCTCTACGGACCATATGATTGATTGCTTCGGGAGAGTTTCCACGACAGTCCCGAATGAGGCCCCCCCCCTCCCCCATTCAGCACAGCGCGAGAAGGCGAAAAGGTTGACGAGCGGCAGATCAGTCGAGGCTCAGCCCCAATTCTCCCTCCTTTCACCTCGCATCCACGAATTGCTGCCGGCCAAACTCACTGCTATTATTATCTTTTTTCCTCGACCCGACTCCCTAAGCTCCTCCCAACCGATCACATCCACGCATCGCCGCATTGCTGAGCCAGGAAGAAACAAATCTTGTTTTGCCGTTTCGAAGGCTTCCGGGACCCTCCTTACCGTCTTTCGTGCTGCCGCTAAACTCCTAGACAGGCGCTATCTCGTCTGATCTGGTCCGGTTTCCTGCTTTGGCATTGTTCTGGACGTTGGAATTGGAGCGATACGGACGGCTACGGTACGGTGCTGGCAGTGAATGCGCCCGCCCACCCCCCACTACATCAGCAGCGTCCTTTTGCACAGCCAGGCCTAGTTAATACCGTGCTCCAATCCATATCATGCCATTCGGGATTCATAAACACAGTAACCGCTCGAGACACGACTTGGATTTTCAAGGCGACGGGGGAGTCATTCCTTCGCAGACAAACGTCCCACCGACGACTCAGCCTGTTGGACCTGCTGGAGCGACAGTGTTCAGCGGCGGCGGCCCCAACACCGCAAACTCCAGCACCGATTTTGGACATCCAAATCAACAACTCCAGCAGCAACAACAGCAACAGCAGCGTCCACCACCCGAAGGCCAGCAGGTTCTGCCACAGTTGCAGCAGGTGCAGCAGATTGGCCAGCGCCCTTCGGACCCTGAACGCTCCAAGAGTACACGATATTCAGCAAGTTCCTATAATTCACCCCAGCAGCAACAACCACAACCACCGCTGCCCCAGTATCAACAGAGCCCCAGCCAAAGCAGCAGTGCCAGCCCGCAATCCCTCAACGCTAGCTCGCTGGAAGATATTTTGGACGCGCAAAATCGAACGGTCACTCCCAATTACCAACAGCAACGATTCTCGCAGCCGAATCCACAGGGACGATCAGCCGCTCCCGCCCCCGCGCCCGTCGCCGAGCAGAAGAAGGGCTTCCTTAATCGATTAGTACGAGGTCGAGAGAACCGACTTTCGCAGGAGCTCAAGGCACCCCCAGCTGCCAACAGCAGCAACAGCAGCAATAACCACTCGAGTAGCCTATCTCGCAGGTTGTCAAAACGCCAAGAGAACCCCCCACCGGTACTTCGCACCCAGCAAAGCGGCTCTCTCGAACAGAGGCTCCATTCCGCGCGGAATTCCAGATCACAGCTCCCCTCACCGCAAGAAGGCAACGAACCCAACAACGACTTGGACCCATATTTGATCCAAGAATCCGAGCAGATACAGGAGCATCCTCGCAGTGCCATACAAGAGCCACAAACCATCCGGGCGGTGCAAAGCGAGCCTGAACAAACCGTCTATTCCCCTCCAAACGAAGACGGTCATCAATATTCACAACCACCACCTCATCCAACTTACGCAGCAGGTCATCATCACTCTGACTCTGGTGCGCAAGCTCACTACGAAATACAGAACCAGGGTCATCCCCACCCGAACTTGACCCTCCAGCCTGGTTTAGCACAGCCTGGCCTCCTCATCAACGATCCCTATCGCCAACAGAATCCAGAGACTGTCTCCCAGCTCTCATACGACTCGCCAATAGACCAACGAGACGAATTACAGCGCCCTGACTCCGTACAATCGAATAGCGGACAATCGCCCACAAGTTATACCAACCGCGCACAATATCCTGATCGCACTACTTCAATTCAAGGCGCGCGCCCTCTATCTCAAGCGACTGCGATGGCTCCTTCCGGGACATCGCAGCAGAATCGAAGGTCTGCAGACCCAAAGAGCATGCCGGGACCTCCGGGACAGCCAGAGTCAAGAGAGGGGCAGCCGCCAAGCTATACCAGAGGTCAGACATTCCAAGGTACCCAACCACCAACACCTGGGCTAAGTCCGTTGCCGCCATCAGCGAGCTCGCAGGGTCCTAATTATAGAGGTGGTCCTCCGCAAAGGGAACAATTTGGTGCTGCTGCCGTAGGAGAACAAGGACGAAGTACCCCACCTCCACAGCCTGCAGGCCAGGATGTCGCCGAAGCTTACAAGGAGTTACGTAAGTTATAAATTATTACCTTGTTAAGCCTATACTTATACCTTACAGAAATCAAATACAAAAAGGTAAAGGGATTATACTTTGACAAGACATCTCAGGTGGAACAGCTACAAAACACACTAGCCAATCAACGACTATCGCAATCCCGAACTTCCCTCGATGACAGCGAATATATGACCCGATTTCAACGTTTAGATGGAGCTACAACAAACCTAGCCTTTAATATTCGGAAGGATTGGAGGCATGTACCGGGCTGGATATCGCCATATGTTAATCAAGAGGCTCTAAAGATTGGAAAACAGGAGATGACAGCGGTGGGCCGTGCTTGTATAGCAAGATTTCTTGTGGACGCAGTTTTCAACCATACCTTCCATCCAGGCCTCGAACCTGGACTTAGCTTGAGTCTGAAGAGCGTCGAGCAAAATATACGGCGGTTTTCTCCGGCACTCAACAACCAAGAGGAATCAGATGCTCTAACAGCGAAAGTTGTGCACTGGCGCTTGGCTACTTTGGAAGGTTTAAAAGATGTTTTGAGCTCAGCGGAGAGTGAAGAATATCGCCAGGAATTTGCCCGAAATGCCACGGCAAAGTTGACGGATAATCTGATGAATTACATGGGAGAGCAACCAGGGCTTGAAGATAGTGCCCATATGATTGTTGAATTAGCGGTCAGCATTGCGTCAAACTTACCACTGGAAAGTAGAGATATCGCGATAACATATCCTATGCCAGGAGATTTATTCCAGCCATCCATCATGAAACCCGAATCTGGAATTCCAGCACTCGAAAATCCGGGCGCTGATACGAATGAAGACATTGACGCTTCTAGTACTGGTAGTGCGGACGATCCAAAAGAGGGGGATAAGCCCGATGTTGGTAAACTTCGCAAGGAAAAACCAAAGAGTAGTACTGCTGGTATGCTACAGGCTATGATGGGTGGCTCCTCGATTGGGCCGACCGGCAAGAAACCTAGCATCAGTTCGCAAGGTGGTAGTGATGGAGGCGAGAAACAAAGTAAATCGAGTGATGATGGTGCTCAAAAAGTGCGATTCGCCGGATTCTTTGGCGTTGAGGTTAGAGGGCGGCAGGTTTTGGTTAAAGCACCTGTCTGGCCAGTAAATTAGAAAAGATGTTGTTAATCAGGAGGGATGGAAGGGGAAGATTGGAGTTTTTCATGGGTAGCGGCGAGAGAAAAGGCTTTTTGGATATACAGGCCTTCAGATGCCGAGCGCTGGGTTGGAAGGGAAGTGGGAAGAACGTTCAACAGGTTATCATGGGAGGAAAGAGCTTAGTTGGGACTCTGTGGTTGGAATGCTATGGAAACAGACATAAGGAATTCTACCATGTGTCTATTATGAAGATTATGAAATAAAATTTATCAGAAGAGGTGCCGATTTGGGTACCTTGGTTGAAAAGATAAAACTCCGGCTCAAGCACACATGGAACATCTCTTTTCGTAAATCTTTACAGGGGGGTGTACTTCCTTTGGCTATACCTTTCCCAGTCACCTAACTCCTCCAACATACCCCGCTGTTGCACAGATCAATGTGTGCTGCACGTAATGTTGGTTGCGAAGATATTCACCCGATTCATCATCTACCCGGCCATGAGCCCAACGGAGGTCCGTTGGTTTTTTGGTTTCTGATGTCTCCATCTTACGTCCCCAAAACAACATCAATCTCCTAATTTTCTTTACTTTTGACCAAAGATACCATCGCACTTCGAAATCTCCTCCACAACAAAAAATGGCAACTTCCATCCTCCCTCGAAACGATCCCCAACGATCAACAGATCTGCTCCCCCATATTCTCGACTACCTTGCATTAAGTCAACCAGAATCTTTGTTTGCCGAGTATCCAGTCTCTACTACGAGCTACGAGGAAGGCTATCGCAAAATTACGTATGGCGATTTCGCAAATGCCGTTAATGGACTTGCTTACTGGATGAGAAAGACTTTAGGCGCTCCTCGAAAGGCTCACGAGGTTCTTGCATACATGGGTCCCAATGACTTGCGGTATCCAGCGCTTGTTCTGGCTGCAGTTAAAGCTGGATATCTTGTAAGTTTGTCGTTGAGAATCTCAAGTGAATGGGGCTAATAGGCGGTTTATTAGATGTTCCTCACATCTCCTCGAAACAGTGTTGCTGGTCAGAGAGCCTTGTTTACACGTCTAGATTGTACGACTATCCTCACACCAAAGCCGGGCCTTCCACAAGTCGGAGCTATTGCGAGTACCCTTCCTGTCAGAGTTGCTGAGATTCCGAGCGTACAAGAGTTGCTTGCTCAAAATAATGAACTTTTCATGTACGATAAGAAGTATCCGGACAATCTCGATGAGCCTCTTTTGGTTGTGTAAGCTCATTGACCCTTTGTCTATGACAGAGTGCTGACAAATATAGCCATACATCAGGATCAACTGGCCTTCCCAAACCAGTCACTTTCACCCATCGTTCGGCTTTGCGAAACTCAAAGTTGGCGGTGTTAGAGCCGCCAAAAGGGTTCGAGAGCGTTCAGAGAAGATTCGAGGGTAAAAGGCTTTTTATGACATTCCCACCGTTTCACGTAAGTGTAGACTTGATTTCCGTCCATTAAGTTAAAAGAAAGCCCGTACTCATACCCTTGGTAGGCTGCTGCGTTTGCTCTCACTCTGTTCAATTGCCTTCCATATGGAACGGTATTTCTTGCTCCTGTTGCAGGGGCACTTCCTTCCGCACAAGGCCTAGTTGACGGGCTTAAGAAATCTCCTGCTAATATAGCGTTTATTGTTCCGTCCATTGTCCTCGAACTGGCGCAAAATCCTGGGCTCCTGGATTACTGTGCCGAAAACCTGGAATTCATCATGTATTGCGGAGGTTAGTACCGATCCGAAAGCTCTCCCACTATACCATATATTTCTGACTCTATCATTATGTTTCCTCAACGTTTCATAATAGAAACGGCCGGCGGCTAAAATTTAGTACTCTACAGGTGACCTACCACAAGAAATCGGCGACATCGTTTCTTCAAAGATTAAACTGGTCAATCAATTTGGAGCAACAGAACTTGGAATTTGTGCCAGCCTTGAACACAAGGATCGCGATCCCAAGGACTGGGGTTATGTCCACTTTCACCCCGATGATGGCCATCAATTTCGTCCTGCTATCGAAGACACATATGAACTCTTCATCGTACACGACGAGAATCTCGAAGCCCAACAACCAACATTTACCCTTTTCCCGGGGACAAAAGAATATGGTTCCCGAGATCTGTTTCTGCAGCATCCGACAATACCTGACTTGTGGAGGTGGAAGGCTAGAGCTGACGATATCATTGTATTTTTGAATGGCGAGAAGACAAATCCGGTTACCATGGAGCAGCATATTGTTGCCCGAAACCCCGAAGTCACTGCGGCTTTGGTTCTCGGCGCACAAAGATTTCAGGCCGCCCTATTGCTGGAAGTTGATATGGGTAAAGAGCTTTCTCTGGACCAACGAGCAGCAGCGATTGAGCGCTTTTGGCCAAGCATTGAAGAAGCAAATCGTGAATGCCCGGCTCATGCCAGAATTTCCAAAACTCATATCTTGTTCGTATCGCACAGCAAGCCTTTACTTCGAACCGGCAAAGGAACAATCCCTAGAGGATTGAATTTGAGTCAGTACGCCAATGAAATCGAGGAGCTGTACTCGCAGGCCGATGAGATAAACTCGACATCAGTGGAGAATGTTGATATCCAGGTGGATGTTAAGGACTTGAGCTCGGTATCCTCCTACGTTAAAGAAGTGGTACTTGCTGCGACGGGTTTGATAGACCTAGACAGCGGGGACAACTTCTTTACTTTAGGTACGGTGGATTCTTTACAGGGAGTGGTCATCGTCCGCCGGCTTCGACAAGACCTCAAGCTCCCCGAACTTGCACTAAGCACACTGTATACCAATCCGACGGTTGGTTCGCTTGCTCTTGCTATTTCCCGCTTGCTAAGCCATGTCGAAGTGTCAACAGAAACAAAAGTGACAACACTTTTAAACGAACGAAGCACTACACTTGAAAAATTCAAGGCTTTGATTGAACCAGAATCATCCGCAGGCTCAGTCACTATCACTCCTACTACGAGCGAAGCTGGACAGGCAGTTATACTTACTGGCTCGACCGGCGCCCTTGGCTCATACCTCCTCTATAACCTCCTTTGCGACTCTTCAATCTCCCATATTTACTGCCTAAACCGCTCCACAGATTCAATACAGGCTCAAAAAAAGCGAAACTCAGCCATGCACCTACCCACAGATTTCCCATCATCGCGTGTAACCTTCCTAAAAGCCAACCTGGCAGCACCACAATTCAACCTCTCTCTCGAAATTTTCAACAAACTTCTCGCAACTACTACACTCATCATCCACAATGCTTGGCCTGTAAACTTCAACCTCCCTCTTTCTTCCTTAGAACCGTCTCTCCACGGTCTTGTCTCCCTTGTCAACTTTGTCCGCTCTTCAAAGCTAAAACCACATCTTCATTTCATCTCTTCAGTCAGCTCGGTCATGTCCTCGACAACTCTCGTCGCCGAAAAGATATTCCCTTCTCCGCCCACGCCACTTGCGAATGGCTATGCCGAATCCGAACATATTTCGGAGCTTTTACTGGAGTACGCACAGGTTAAACACAACCTCTCCTTCTCGTTTTGTAGGGTCGGTCAGGTTGCTGGGGCGGTGGATGGGCCTGGTCTTTGGAATCCGGTAAGTAGTACCCTATGATCTGAAAAAGAACTGAGCTGGGTTTTCAAACACATCATGGCCCAGCCTCAATTTCACGCGGATTTCTAACTAACACTACTTTCATCCAGCGCGAATGGTTTCCCAGCCTTATCCTATCCTCCCTCCACATCAACGCACTTCCCAACTCTCTAGGAGCTATGAATAGCATCGACTGGATACCAATCGACAAGCTAGCCTCCATCATCATCTCCCTCGCCACTTCCTCCTCCTCGTCCACTGAACTTACAGTGTTCCACCCCATGAATCCTCAGCCATTGACTTGGTCTACTCTGCTACCATGGGTCGTCAACAGCACTAAGGCTCCTTTCACTATTGTGACACCTCACCAATGGCTGGACCTAATCAAGAAAGATATGGAAGGCGCACGCTCCGAACAAGAAGTCGTGACGATGCTGGCGCGCAATCCAGCGGGTAAACTTGTGGAGTTCTATGAGAAGGTCTTGCTCGATGAGAGGGGGAAATTTACGGCTGCGTTGGATACGACAGAGACGGTGGAGAGGAGCGAGAGGCTGAGGGGATTGGGTGGGTTGAGGGAGGAATGGGTTAGGAAGTGAGTTGGCGAATGGGTTGGGAATGAGGGGGTTGAGTGATGGGCGATTGGGACTTCTGTTTTCTGGGGTTTGGGTGGGTGTCGTTGGAATTGCCTCTCTTTCACGCAAGACTTAACTAAATAAACATACATTCCACGATGGCACACTCAATACTTCAATCCCAAATATCAATATCCCTGCTCCATCATGCTTACATAATGCCTCAACATATCACCATCTCCCCGCAGACCACTAAATATTGGATCCCGCATACCTAGGCCCTAATTTAATTTACCCTAACTAAAACACCTGGCGCACACTCAATATTTTGAATGTTGAAGTGCTATGATACTGTAGAGTTATCGAAGAATCAAGGTGAGGTGCATAAAGGGGTAAACTCGCTTAGCGAGATGTGGAGCGGTGATGGGCAAATGTATGAAGAATGTAAGCACAGAGTATAATATCACTCAAAGAAAGACAGGTATTTAATTTTGAATTTTTTTTTTTCTAATTAGGAAATTATCTCGCATGTTGAACTCAGGAAAGAGCCCGCTCCCTCCTGAGAATCCAAGCTTGCTCCTGCCTCAAATACAAAATACAGTACAACGCTCCTTCCAAAACAAAACTGAATACAATATCCATTGCCGGGAATATTTTTTTGGTTTGGTTTTCCTTTTGCCACCGACGCAATGTTCTGAGAATGCAAATAAAGACAATAATTTTCAAATCGCAAATCCAAACAATACAAGTTGCTGCAACAGTTTCTTCACTCTCATCCCATCCATGATTTATCGAATATTGACAACATCTCCAATAGCCTTCGAAGGACGGCTTGGTTGAGCGCGGACTGGTTGAGCACGGCGTGCACGACGTTCGGCGATTGAAAAGAGGCCGGATTGTGGAGGAGCATTTTCCAAGCCGTGAGAGCGTTCCATATCGAAGATCGCGTTCATCAGGTAGTCGCGGTACTCGCGGTAGGGATTGCTTACACCGGCATTCTCGGCCATGGGATCGAGTGGTCTTGGAATTTGAAATTGATGGGTGCGGGCCATCATGTGGTCGGGGTGAAGAGTCATGTAACCGATGGCAAACATTGCATTGTCTCCGTACAATGGTTCGTCCAATCGTTCGGTCATGGAAACTATGTGGTCAACCATTTGCGAGGGGGTTTCTTGTCCTTGCTCGGGTGTTGTGATCTCGGAAGCGACGTTGAGGTTGTCGACGGTTGGGGTTGGGAGTTGGATGCCCTCGACCTCGAGAATAGTTGGCAGTGCGCTACCGATGGCGATTCTGAGGTCGTCGGCATCAACCTCGAGACCTGCAAGTATCTCCACGGCCGACTCGTCGTTGTCTGCGAGGAATTCGTAGGCTTCAGCGTCACCGGCAAACAGTTCTCCGAAGTCTTCTTCATCCATTGGTTCACCTGAACCGCCACGAAGTCCCAAAGACTCGTTCTCATTGTCGTCATTGAAGTCTTCGTCGTTCGCTGGAGAGCCTGCACCACCATGTAGTGGAAAAGACTTGTTATTGGGGGGGTTGCCGAAAGTAATTGTCTTTCCACCGGCTTTTTCAACGGCGCGGAACCATCGAAACCATTCCATCTCCGCATGAGTCAATGGGAGGATGTCAGCTATTGTTGGTTTGGTTGCTTTGATGGGAGCATGCTCCTCCACAGATGCAACTGGCCGAGCCTTCGACATCCTTTTTTCCTCGAGGCGCATTTCGATCTCCATTTGCGTCTGCGTTGCACGTTCTACTTGAATCAGTAAAATAAAAATTAGACAAGATGGTTCCATCACTTACCAGGATTGCGGGGCACGTAGATCTTGTTATTCTTCTTGTTCTTGCCCTTCTTCTTAGGCAATGGGCCAATCTCTTTGCGCCAATAGCCCTTCAATTTATTGATGGAAGCCTTAGCGTCGAGACCTATAATACGCAAGTTAGTTATTGATATCAAACGACAAGTGCGGGGTTTAATACCTGGAAGTTCGAGGTGGCTGGTGGTGGAAGCAATGTTCAACCCGTTGTCTTGGGCTGGGTAAGAGACAACCATTGCTGGTGGAGATGGAGATGGCTCCATGTTGGAAATGAATTGGGAGTTGGATGGATTCATTTTGAAAAGAATTGTTCGAAGGTGGAGTGGTGGAAGTTGGAGGTTGGAAGTTGGAGGTTGGAGGTTGGAGGATGGAAGCTGGGAGTTGGAGGATGGAGGATGGAGGATGGAAGTTGGGAATTGGAAGCTGTGAGTTGGAAGTTGGAAGATGGAAGATGGAAGCTGTGGAGTTTGAAAGATCGAAGTGTCCAAAGTTTGAAGTCTGGATGTGTCTGTGTTGTGTGACTGAAGAGAGAAGAAGGACTGATGGGGGGGAACTCAACCCTATCTTATACCCTCCAAAACTCACTTACTCCCACTAATACTTAGCACTTGCTCACCCTGAGTCACAATGCTCCTTTCCATCTAACGTTTACTATAATCTGTAGCTCGCAGGTTTGTGACACTTTTTGTGGGTAACGGAGCTTGAAACGTATCATGGCAGGCGGGATTATGGATTCTGACATGCCTTGGTCCGCACTTCCTGCGCGGGAAACCGCGGGATCTAGTTTAACTTGGTTATTATGATATGATTGAGAGGTTTCCGTGGGGTAAGTGGTGTTCTAGCTGGTACATAGTGGCTTTTAGCTTCGGGAGTTACTTTTTGGCAGCGGGGCTCGCATCATGTAGTTAGCCCTAATATCTCGTTCGCATTCATTCAACAGCCAACAGCGACTCACAGGATTTGTCGTTACGTACTATCATAGCAACTACATTGAGCATAGTGGCTTTTAGCTTCGGGGGCTACTTTCTGGCAGTTGGCTCGCATCATGTAGCTAGCCCTAATATCTCGTTCTCATTCATTCAACATCAAGCAGCGGCTCACAGTGATCTGCCGGCCCTAGTAACTACATTGAGAATTGGTAGTCCTAGGTAAGTTTTTGGGCTTACCGTATCCATTTCTATGACAGGCAAGTTTTGTAATGGGTAAAGCCAATTGCTCTTGATTAGTGAGACTGGAGGAATTCCCATGCTACTTTGATACCATACAACAGAACCATTTAGGGCAGTCGATGCAGGGGCTGAGTTACCCGAGAATTGGTCCGCGAGGGTTTTGGTGTTTGTGGAACCGTTGTTTAGCTTTGAAGATTTGGCGCGATTGAGTTCATTTTGGTGAGATGTGGTATTAACCTTGGACCTGAGCTTCACACAACGTTGCATTTTTGTTGCGATGTAAATCGGTGGAGATGTTTTGAAGTGAATGTGTTGCAAATCTGGGAAGCAGATGTAGAGTTTCGGTGCTACCGGTGGAAAAGTCCAGATTCCAACACAGAATGGAATAAATTGTGATTGTGTCGATTGGTGAATAAGTTTGACGGCTTCATTGCAGATATTGAGTTGTTTGGGAGCTTTGACTTTTGAAGTGTTGTTCCTGAGCTTGATGTCTTGTACGTTCCTTCAAGCGAGTTCGTGATCCACAGATTGAACCACGCCGACGGCGTAACTTGTGCGAGGTGTCAACGGGTCGATTTTAGAGTACTTCATAAGACCTCTCAAGCATGAGGTGAATTTAATAAGGATTCCAAGTAAGGCAAGCTTCTAGAATGTTACTTATTCACGTGACCAGGCGATGTCCGAGGTTCAGGGTTGAGCAAACCGAAGGTCGCGACAAAATTGATCGCGAGCCGTAACACAACGTCCCAGTAAAGCAACCCGACACCACAAGGTCTCATTAACTTGTAGGTCCTTTACCTTTTATCATCGCACATCATGTCCTCCCTCTACAACCTCGAACCGCAACCCACCGCATCCTGCATCCTCCACACGACCGCTGGCGACATCTCCCTCGAGCTTTGGGCGCAACAGGTCCCATTAACATGTCGCAACTTCCTGCAACTCTGCCTCGATGGCTACTACGATAACACGATTTTCCATCGCCTTGTTCCCGGTTTCATCCTACAAGGCGGTGATCCCACAGGCACCGGCAATGGCGGGGAGAGCATATACGATGGGGGCGCATATTCAGAAGCAAGAGAGTTGAATGGAATATGGCCGATGGAAGATCGGAAAGGGAAAAATGCGGGTATGCATGGCGTGGGGTTTAAAGATGAGTGGCATAGTCGAATCAAGTACAATCGTCGAGGTCTACTGGGTATGGCAAATGATGGAACGGAGAACTCAAATGGCAGTCAGTTCTTTCTTACGCTAGGGAATACGCCAGAGTTGCAGGGCAAAAATACACTATTTGGGAGAGTCGAAGGCGAGACGATATATAATGTTGCGAAGATGGGAGAGGCTGAGGTGGGAGAAGGCGACCGGCCAATATATCCTACCAAGATTACGAGTGTAGAGGTATTGGTCAATCCATTTAAAGATATGGTGAGAAGGGCACGTACGGCACCAATTACCACGGAGAAAGGGAAAGAAAAGCCTTCGGAGAAGAAAAAGAAGAGGAAGGCAGGAAAGCAATTACTGAGTTTTGGCGATGATGAAGGGGAAGAAGTTGCGCCGGTTGTGAAGAAGGCAAAGTTCGATTCGAGGATTGTCATGGACGACGAGTCAGCGGCGCCAGAACCCAAAACCAAGACCCCGAAGGAACCAAAGAAGAAGGCCGTGAAGCCAGTTTCAGTAGAATCGTCTCCTGAACCTGCACCTGCACCGAAAGCGCTGCCAAACCGAGCAGTGAAGGTCGAAAGCCGGGAAATTTCATCTTCTCCAGAACCAGTTGAAAAGGTCACGTCACTTTTGGATAGGACAAATGCGCAAATCGCAGCATTGAAAGCTTCCATGAAACGGAATGTTCAAGTAGCGCCTGTGAAAGAGAAAAAGAAGTCGACCCTTGAAGAAATGATTCCCAAGACTTCGGTACGAGGCAGAAAACGTCACCCTGGAGGAAATGCTCCGACGACAGAGGACCAGCGATCCTTGGATATTTTGAAAGCTTTTCGTTCAAAGCTTGATACGGCACCACCGGAGAAAGAAGTCCCAAAAGCAGAACCCGTTGTGGAAGAGGCAAGCAATAAAGACAATGCAGCAGATGATGACGAAGAAGCCGCTCTATGCGACCTCCATTTTATTGCCGGCTGCGAGTCTTGCAAGAAATGGGATGCCCAGGCCGATGCTGATGATGACGATAATCTTGGTGAAGATTGGATGTCGCATGCGCTCTCTTTCAAAGAGGACAAGTTGGGCAAAGATTTGAGCTATCGGAGAAAGGCAGAAGATGAATTGGTGGTCATTGATCCGAGAGAGAAAGCGAGGACGCTGAAGGAGGAGAAGAAAGCCCAGAGAGATGCGAAAAGTGGTGCATCGGGTCGGGAATGGGATAAAGCTAGAAATGAGAAATTGGCTAGGTCATCTGCTCTTTCTGGGAGAGGTGCAAAGTAGTTTAGATGAATACAATTTATTGCAGAGTGTCCCTATTCTGTATTTTATTGCATCAAGCTTTTTGGGCACAGCCTTTACTACCGCCCTCCGCCCTTTGCCCTCCTTTATCGCTTGGCGATCGTGGTTATATTTCTCGCTTCAACTCAATACCTGCTTTATCTAGGTGCCTGCACATCATTCCAGTCAAAATTCAAGATTGAAGTATCAATATTGATCTTCAATACTGATAGGAGCCACTAAATGCCCTCGCAATCGTCCCCCTGCCTGTCATATGTTTAAGCGCGTGGGGTTGAATGGCCCGGACCGCCGCTAAAAATTAATTTCTCGTGAACCCCTCGATCAGTGATGTTTGCTTGAAATTTGGCTTCTCCACGAGAAAATGCGGTGGTTAAAAATACTGGCTGCCTAATCTGCGGAATAATTGATGAAAGGTGTTCTTTTAAAGTGAAGAGTCATACATACTGAGTAACTACGCGCAATCCTCCTACTTAGTCCGGCGAGGCTGTCCATGAATAAACGTTCTCAGCCTCGTTTCAGGGTGCCACCATTGGCTCGCTTGACAACGAGTGACCGTGAACCTCGATTTATGGGACGAGGTGCCACATGCTCTGACGTCTCCGAATAATCTTTCAGATCGCATACCATACATACCTAGGTAGTACGTCGCAGAGGAATCAACGAACGATTGCATCTTCCTCTACTCCTATACAATGAAGTCATACCCAATCCACTAATAGATCTTTCAGTCTTCGAAACATATACCACCTTTTACCAAAGAAACAGGATCTTGACTCTTGGGAACGAAACAGGCCTGACAATCAATCAGCGAAACTGCAGCTTGCCGGACTCCCCGCACTGGCTCATCTCCATCATCCACCAACTTTTCGCGATCAGGTCTCACATCTCTCCCCAGAACAATAGAATATCTGTTAGAAATTCCTGGCCATTCAGCATTGACCGCGGACGGTAGCTCCTTTGAAATACCTGGGTGCTGTCAGAGATTTAAACAGCCATTTCCATCCACGCTTTCCACGGCCTCATCTGCTCTGCGCGCGCACGAAAACGGAACCTTCACGATTCGACACAGACCAAACCGCAGTGCCAGCCGCCAATTGTCCTGATCGGGATACCGAGGTCTCTGAGGGAGTGGACTGGTTGAAGTGAAGTGGGAGAGGGCTGCCTTCAGCCTCGACTGCCGTGGAAAACAACAACCTCCTTTACCCATCTACAACTGCTAGGGACCATATACCAGAGCACACCGCATTTTCGATTTTCGCTTTCGATTCAGATTCGACTGGGCGAATGTTCACTCCTATGCCTCCCACAAACACCAAGAAGCGACCAGCACCTGGCTCGTCACCAGCGATGCAAGCTGCCCAAATGCCTCAGACATACCCTGTGCCTACCCATCCGCAGGTCTCGAATCCGGATTATGCGCGCTACAATCAAACTCCCGAAAATGCGGTATTTCAGGACCCTTTAGCATACAATATGAACAGCTACGGAGGAAATGGTGTACCACAACAGGTGCCGTACGATCAAGGTCCAGGACAGCAAAATCCATTGCAATCGACACAACTCGCGCGCAGGCCGATAAATCGACAGCTTGTTCCAACAGGTCAACGATACGACAACTCTAGCGATCCCTGGGGTCAGTTTGGAGACGAGCCAATCCACGACCCTCAACACGCTGTCCCAGGAATGGAGGAGACGGAAAATATCGAGCTCTTGGAGGAAAAGGCAGCGGTAGCAAAACGAGATGCGCAGTCGAAACGAAAGCAAATCCCACCGTTTGTTCAAAAGCTAAGCAGGTAAGCGTCTTGTGTCCATTATATTTTTGTTCCACTCTGATTGCTAACAGAATGACTAGTTTTCTCGACGGCGCGAAGAATACCGAATTGATACGATGGTCCGATCGAGGGGATTCATTTGTGGTGTTGGACGAAGATGAGTTTGCTAAGACTTTGATACCCGAACTTTTCAAGCACAACAACTACGCCTCTTTTGTACGACAATTGAACATGTACGGATTTCACAAACGAGTAGGGCTATCGGATAATTCAATGAAGGCGAGCGAAAGGAAGAACAAGAGTCCTAGCGAATATTACAACCCATATTTCAAGCGCGGTCACCCAAATCTTCTTTGGTTAATCAACAAGCCCAAAGGTGGGACTTCGAAGATAAAGGGCGGCGGTAGTAAACGAGTCAAGAGCGAGGATATGGAGGTTGATAGTGACGATGATGGAAAGGATGGAGTGGAAGAGATATATCGAGAACATATGCCTGGTTCTCGTGCATTATCTCAAGCGCCAGAATCCGGTCCGTTGCAAAAGCGCGAGCTGGCTGTTGTTCAACACCAACTGGCAGAAATACAAAAACAACAAGGACAGATTACAAATGCCCTAAGTCGCCTTCAGAAAAATCATACCCAACTCTTTCAACAATCGTTAAATTTCCAACAACTCCACGACAGACACGAAAACTCTATCAACGCTATTCTCACATTCCTTGCCACTGTGTACAACAGAAGTTTAGACGGCAATACTCCACAAAACTTTGCTCAGATGTTTGCCAATGGAATTCCTCATGAGCAGCACAGTCCTGGGAATGTTGTTGAGATTGCAGAGCCCGCCAGTGCGTCGCAAACTCCCGTGGCCCACAGCCCACACAGAAGAGCGCAACGACTTCTCATGGCACCGCCTTCTGGTGGAAACGTAGGTCGAGCAGAGACGCTATCACCGGCAGCCTCAACTCCACAAGCTTCACGCTCATCGACAAGACCAGGAGCTATTGAAGAACTTTTTGATAGTAATTCGCCCTCTGATTCAACCCAAATCAAGGCTGAGCAAGAGCAACACCAGCCCCCGGATGTGATGATGAATATTATCAACAACACAAATGCTCAATCAGGACCTCAGGTTGGAGGAATGGAATTTCCGGAAATGCTCTCACATTACGAAAATGCCAATGGACAGTCTCCACTTACCAACGAACAACGTAATACTGTGCTTAATATGATGGCCACCAGCACCTCGGCGCCTGGTACGAATAATGCTCTCGTGAGCCCGACACCCCCTGAACCTCCCAGTCTCGATGACATGGAATATACTAATGCCGACATCGAGCGTCTACTGCAAGCCCACAATGCCAATGGCGCTCAGATTGTCGACATAAAGAATATCATCGGACAACCAATGAGCCCTACCGGACTTACCCCGCTTATTGAAGACAACGCCAATACGAACTATTTCACTACGATGGACCCGAACGATGGGATGAATAGCAACCTCGATCTCGACCAATATCTCGATTCTGGTGCATTTTATACCGGCAGTAGTCCAACTAATGGCGAGTTCAACTACGACCAATTTGCGAATGGAACTACCGATATGGCTGATAGCCATTTTGACCTTGGAATGGATGGAACAAATGACATTGGAAGGATTGTTGAAACCGGTACAAGCAGCGAGGAGGCTACGCCAGAGAACACGAATGATGTCAAGGCGAACTCGATGCGAAGTCCCAGCAAAAAGAGAAGGAAGACGTGAATTTTCTCAAATATAGATCAGACGTGTGGTTTGGGCGTTGGGTGACCTTGTATGGCCGAGGGCTTGGCTTAGAAGTTACAGAACCGGATAGGTTTTCTTGAAGATAGGTCTTCTGAAGTGGAATAGGGGTCAAAGGTCATTTACGATGAGATGAATCATGAAGGCAGGCCGTATTTCTTGCACATTTTTTTACCTTGAGCGACTTGCATCTATAAGGAGTTGCTGCCCGCCTCCATAGACGCTCTTTTGTTACGGGCTTTGGTTTGATAGGCATGGGGTTAAATGTGATTAGGTCGGAGGAGCGATCGCTTGGATCTATTTCTAATCGAGAATCAGAATCAACCCGCTTACTCTTTGAGCTGTGAGATAGATACCTAGTGGTGAATGAAGAAGTTCCTTTTCTCTTTATGGGAAGCTTTTTGTGTTGGATTTCTCAGGGTTGTCTTTTCTTTTCTTTTCTTTTCTTTTGTGGCCGAAGCACCCACGCGCTCTGGTGCCTAAACCATGCATGTGCCCGTCTTTTCAATTCTGTCATTTTCTGGCTGGTGCCTCTTCCAAAAAAAAAGAAAGGAAGATATGATTGCGGGGTAGGGCTCTGAAGCAAACATATTTTACTGTACCATGATGGCCTTCCTTCCCTAGAATGTTCCTGTTTGAAGAATTTTTTTATGGCAAGCTGTTGTCGTCGTTGAACATCTACGCAGCGCTTTCAAGCTATCGACCTACTAACATTTTGGCTTGGTTCACGATACATTTTTTTGGCAACACACACTTCACAACTCCACGTTCCTTCCAACAGCCTGACCATGGATTCGAACAGCGACTTGGAAAATGAGAGCCGACTCAACGCATTAGGAGCCAGACGTGCAGCAAGAACTGGAATCCGTCTTCATGCTTCAGATGCCGCTACAAACGAGGATGTGGAGGATGTGGATGGAGATGCTGGCTTTCCGCTTTTCAGGAAGTTACCAGCCGAAGTGAGGTTGGCGATCTGGAGGCTTAAGCAGTTGGAGGAAGATGGTGAAGGGCAGAGAGTTGTGAGTAATAGTCTGATCTCCTTGAATATTTATTACTGCATTGATTGGAATGCGATGATTGGAATGCGAGATCAGTCTCCTTCTTGTTTTGGAGCTTATTGTGGCAGATGGTTGAAGAGAATCGAGCTTCTGATGGGGGTGGAGCAGTCGCAGGCCGAGAAGTGCTAGTGCTAACTTTCTCACTTCCAAGGTTGAAATCACCTACGAACGCTCCCTTGGAAAAATCGTTTCTTTGACGCCAGCCCCGACTCTTCTCAGTGTCTGCCACGAAACCCGTAAGGAGTTTATGCGCGATTATCCGCGTCTGCCGAATCATCCGCAAGCTTCGCCTATATATGTCGATCTCGAGATGGACGTGGTTTTTGTTAGAGAGTCAAAAAGCTTTGCGAATGCAGACCTTGACGAGAAAGGACTCTTCCTCTACCGCATTTTTGGTCATGATCTTAACAGCTACCACCCTTACTTCGCAGACCAGTATAACCGCAATTTGGGGGCGCGGGAACCTTCCAACACTCCTTGGGACTTCTCTGGAATGCGACATCTTGCCATCGACGTTAAATTGCTCTTCGCCACTGATTGGAGAAGCTCAGTCATCAATGCCACCCCCAAAAGCCAACTCAAAACGCTCAATTTCATCCTCCCTAATGAGCCCATCTCCGTACAAACGCAGCCGCTTTTCTCCGACCGGCTTTCCCCTCCACCAGTGCCACCATACCCCTCCTACTTCGAGGCCCGCATGATTAGCCAGGCGAGGTTGGTAGAGTGCGTGCGGAATTTTCTTCATTACAAAAGGACAACGAAGAGAGTAAGGGAGATGACTACGAGAATAAGTCATATCTTAGACACCGTGGACGTATATCATCACGGATATATATCGCAAAGAGCTCACCAGCTTCGAGCTCACCAGCTTCTCATGTTGCGTGGATGTGTCTCTTATCGGATTAAATTGGATGAAGGGGCCTTTCATCTTTATTTCTAGGTCCCTTTGCACGAACTAGCATGGAAATTTCGATCTTCAAAATCTCGGCATATCTACGAGTCTGCTCTTCCACTCCCGATCTACTCCCACATCCCCTTCGACACTGCAATCACCCACCGTACACACCACCTTTCCCAACCCGCTATCAGAAATCACATTTCGTCTGCCGCAATCCGCATCTTTACTACGGAGCTGGAAAGAATAACTACATAGCCTCGATTTTAATCTGCTAGCTCGAGGAGGAATTGGGCACAGCATCTATGAAAACGCTACACAGGATGGCCGGTTAATACACACTTTTATTTTTGACAAGATGAGAAGTCTCAGTTCTCTGGTATAATGAAGTCAAAAGCGGGAGATAGGAGGGGGTTCTAAAGCAATTGATGTGGTATCGCATTAACTCCATGGTTTTCTTCCTTCAATGGTTTTTTTCTGTGTTTAATATCTGTCTTGGATGCTCTCACCTCTGCGTAGCAATTCAAATACTTGGTCTTCAATCGAATGAGAAAGTGGTGTTATCTGTTATTGAGAGAGATATGTGTTTTTGGATCATTTTCAGATGTGGAAATGCTAGAGATCGGACGAAGAGATTGGGAGAGCTGGCGTATTTTCACGCGGAATTTAAAGTAGTATAAGAGATAATTAACGTAGGATTTGAAATTGAAAAGGTGCTTGACTCCAGCATTCCCTAGTTAAAATGCGGTATGTAGAGCTGCTGCACTTTCTAAAAGGGAGCTTATTCACCTTTGGGAAGAGTATCGGATTCCGAAATTCCGCATCTTCCGTCCTCCGTCCCCGAAGCTATTCACCTTCACCTTCAACCCAACCACCCCATAAACCCCAATAACCAACACCCCCTTATCAAACAGCACTTAAGAACGCAAGTTCGTTTACGGGTTCACAAAAGTACGCTAATATTAACTACGGTTATGTGGCGAGCTACCCAACACAAGAAAACCAACTGACCTCCCCGCAAGGGTAATAGAGGTCGGTGAGTTTCGAGATGACCTTCCTTCGAACCTTACGGGATACGGAATTGTTTTTTGGAGTTTTTTTTTTTTTTGGTTCTTTTGGTTTTTTTTGGAGGGGTGATGGCTTGAGGAAGGAAGAGGAAGGAAGAAGAGGAGGGTGCGGAAGGAGAGATCGAGGTAAGTAGGCTCCACGTGACAAGCCCCCAGGTGAATATCGAATATATTTTTGACGTTCTTTGCATTTGCGATTTTTTTTGGTTTTGGGTTCTTTTTGGCACGATGCTAGAACACCGATCCATCACTCATTTCTTCTTCATCATCGCAACCCTCTTCTGCGCCCTCTCACTCCCCAACCCCACCCCGCTCAAGAAACAAATCCTCATCAAAGCACCCACATACACAAATCCCACATTCCCCCACGCCATAACATTCCACTCCCAAAGCCTCCAATACACATGCAAACCGAGACCCTTGACACTATACAGATGGCCAAAGTCGGCAACCAGGAGTCCGACCAGCACGGTTTTCCAGACTTTCAGGTCCGAGGTGGAGCGGAGGACGAGTGCTTCGTTGAGCGTGAAGAAGAGATACATGTTGGCGAGCTGAGAGAGGACGATGCTTGTGCTGAGGGGGAGCGAGTCTGAGGGGGGTGAGAGCGGTGTCGTGAGGGTGAGGTAGGCGGTGGGTTGGAAGTGGGCGAAGTAGGCGCCGGCGAGGGCAGAGGTTGGTTCGATGATGAGGAAGAAGAGGGAGTAGAGAGGGTGCAGGGCGAAAGGGGGAGCTGTCTTTGGGGCCATTGTCGCTGGTTTGTCCAGGTGTAGAAGGAGAAAATATCGACAACAGGCCTCGCTCCTCGACTCGATTCTCAGTCTGAACTTGGCCTTCCCGTGCGCGTCGTGTCGATCGCCAGTAATAGACTATCTCGAAGTTTCTGCACGCGCCGTGGGACCTTCTTGGAAAAAGTCTCTTCTTACGTCGTATTAAAGTTCCAACGTAACTTCTCACGGGATTTGGATTTTGATTTTTCTGTACAGCACAGACTGGAACTCGGAGTGGCCGAGTATGTGGGTTCGGGGAACGGTCGTCGGTCTTTGCTGTCGGTCAGGACTTGTCGTTGTTATCTGATGAAGATGTCGTGGTTGTGCTTTAGCTTACGATTTAAGGTTGGCTTATGTCTATTATTTCGCTTGACGTTCGGTAGCCAATGGGAGGGAGTGAGGGGAGATGAAACGAGGGTGGCGTTTTATGCATGCCTTGGTTATCAGGCGGGAAATATTTCGTTCCGCTCTTTAAGGGTGATACTCGGCTGCATTTCAAATGCTTCAATTTTTGACTTCTTTGAAGTAAATTTAGCACGCCATTTAAATTCCCTAAAAACAACAAAACAGCACCTCTAAATTTCTCCCTGTTCAACCTGAATTCTCTCAAAGTCTCTAGCACAATAGGTTCCAGAACAAGAGAACTAAAGATTTACGATTGCTCCACTGCCATTAGAACTTCAATCCCCCCAAAAGATCTAGCATGACGAAATTCAAAAGGGAAGAGGGGCGGTCTTGGATTCAAAATACTGCACCATCTGTGCTTTGTCTCTCAAAAGATCACGGGTGGCAATCATGTGATTGCAACTGGGTGCATCCCGTTCTATTCCCAATGGTAAAGGTGGCAATTCCATCCGGTTGAATGGATAGATAGAGAGGGTTACATTTTATTTATCCTCGCAGATCTCATCTTGGGGTACAAAGTGCAAAATGCCACCTTTGATAGGTATTCCGTGGCTGGCTCAAACCTGGAGCTACTGCCCAAGTAGGTACCGAGGTACACGATCAGCTCGTATATATAATCTTTTGGGCTGCACGCTATCATACGAAGTGCATTTATAGCCAGGCATCATGATAGCAGAAAAGTGAGGAGCGTGTCCACTTGAAAGCCGTTGTCCAGTTGTCTGTCGCCCCCGCGGTTGCGCAACCACGATAACCGCACCACTCTCGTCTAGTCCGCCGGTGACAACTAAATTGACAGGCTGGAAAGGCGCTGTTGAAGAGCGGTGCTGAAGAGCGGAGGGAGGTGTGAATTAAGGAGATGATCGTCCAAGACTTTGAAAGGATTTCTAGCTCGGTTTCAGCTGATGATAGACATGACATGACTATGAAGTACTCTGTACCACAACCAGGAGAAAAAAGGGCTCGCACACTCACATCTTTTACTTCTTCACTTAGTACCTTTCGCACCGGCAGGTGGTGATACGCTAACTGGCCGTCGATTGGGCTGGCGTTTGACGGCCATCGGCATCATCATTTCCAGTGGCCGCGCCGTTCCAGGGTATTCCGTCAGCAAGGACTGATTCCCGGGACTTTAGCTTAATACAACCCTTTTTAGGGCTGATCGGGGAATCTTAAACCCCCTGTATTGAAGAAAACTGCTTTTTACCTCCTCGCCGAACCTGCCTCGAAACTTTGAAGGTGCAGTTAGACTAGGATTGATGTTCTCCGAAAGAACCTCGTATATCTCGAGAACGACTGTTAAGTTTCTTTTTCTTTTTTGACAACCGTCAAATGCACAGTCCTATCTGTGAGTTCCTGCAGTTTCCCTGCTAGGTACGGAGTTGATCGCCCCGAAAAATCGGTTTCGATCTGGAGTGTTAAATGGTAGCATTCTGGTGCAATCAATCAAGATAATGGAAGAAGCCAATCTATTCTCCGATCTGGGATCTACCTAGAACAGCCGAATTCAAACAAGCATTTCCAGATGCCAAATGGCCGAATGCGTCTGTGGAACCTGAATGGTAATTATATTTTCAATGTTTATTTGGAACCGACACAACTTTATATCTGCCTTTCTGAGTTGCCGAAAAGGGACCATGGCTGTTTGGCTTTGGGGAAGTCTTGTTTAGAGCTTAATTGGAAGCGCAATCGTTCTAGAATGGCGTTTGTCGAGGTTTGACATTTTAATCGTCGGTTACTTGCTTTTAGGGGACTTTTGATATTGCAGGGAATAATTGTTCTAGCCGAACTTATTCACTCTTGGGAAAAAGAGAGGATGCTTTGCCTCGGTTGGTGATAATAGATGTTAAGAATGAATGGGAGAGAAAGCGCACGCAGTGGCTCACCCGGAAGGGAAGGAGGCTTCAAAATGCTTGGGCACTAGTAAAAGGGGCTGTCTTTAAGGGACTTCCTCTTACGACTTATCTGTTTGTCACAGCTTACCGAGAAAGGAAGGAGGTTGCAGCATTTCTCAAAACCAGAGGAAAACGCAGGTTCTCATAGGTTTGATACAACAATTTATATATGTAATTGAATAGCACTTATGGCCAAGGCTATGTATGTGGTTGGCGTGACGGGGCGTGAGGTTGGGACAATTGATATGGGTGTAAATGCTCTTGCAAACAAACGGTGGCTGAGTGGGGGCAATTTGGCCTGATTCAGTAGGCTGCTCGGGTGATCTTAGAAGATGTCACTCATGCGCCTTCTCGCGTGCGCATCGTGATCATGGAAGCTTTTGGCAGCTTTAGCGGACTTCTCGAAGACAATGTGGAAGATTCGAATCAAGTCCGACGCAGGCGCTGATTGGCTGACCTGAAAGAGACGTGGGGCGGGGAGTGCTTCTGGTGCTTCTGCTTGCTTTTGCGCTGGAAGGGTGGAAGGAGGGTAACGAATGCTAACGATGTAAGGATGGGCCCGCACGAACCCGCCAGCAAGGCCAAATAATCAGCGCCCTAGACTCAGACTAACCTCACTACCGACCGTAACCACTCGCACCACGACTCCTCCTCCCATACTCACCCACTCATTCATTCACTCACTCACTCGCTACGGGCCTTTCCCCCTTTCTCACTACCATTTATCTTCACTTCTCTGCGCTACCCGCTCCCCACTACTGGGCGCATCAACAGCCTCAATTCTGTCCTGTCTGCACACCTCACCCGCCGCGAGTCTCGAGTCTTTTCCACCCTTCCGCTCCCACTCCGATCGGCGAACACCACCACACAAACCTCACAACCTCACCACCACGCACCCAACCACCGCCTGCGACGACCCCCATCTTACTGTACACTCCCTGACTCCCCTGTTTTCCCATCGGAACGGCGTAATGACCATTGCTGGACGTAGACGGTAGCAGCAACCGCAACCCCTGGTCCACGGCCGGATTCGAACGACCTGTGCTTCTGCGCGCGCACCTGCGACTCGAGTTCCATGTTACCAGCAACCACTCACTCAGTCGTACAAATCGCAATTGAGGAACAAGCCTCCCCACGCCCACGAAACCACCTCCACTAGGTATCGACCACCACCACCACTGCCATCGCAATTCTGCTTCCCGAAACCTCCGTCTACCATTATTCCCAACTAGAGTCTATCGTTGCTACCAATTCTTTGTCGTTGCAGCGCCCAACCTCACCCACGACCGACGACCCTCGACGTCCTCGTCAATCCTCGAGACTCGATCCTTTGCACCCGGCCAACACCGCATTCCGCCGCCCCTGAAATCCAATCCACGAACCTACCCTTTACATGCGACCTCTTTTCCGACGACGAACTGCGATAAGAACCACCCCAGAAATACTAGTCGCCGACGAGACGAGAGACTCATCAACCTTTGTGACGACATTCTGACTCGTCTGAAAAGGCGTTGCGCTCGAGCCTTCGTAGTGCGACACGAGAGATTGATACAAAGATCGCAGATTGCGTTGCATCTCGATCTTATCCATATAAATTTGCCAGATTTTGCATCACTCGACATACCTGGCGGCGAGAGGGCAATAGGTATCCTGCGCCGCCGTGCGCGAAGCGATCATGGAGTACGCGGCATGCAATGTGGTGTATGTGGATCGCACAGCGCTGGAAGACCGCCTGGTAAAAAGGAACGAGACGACGAGTACAAACCCAACGATAAAGGTGCAGAATCCTGAGCAGGGAGATAGTTTCGACCCATATCTGAGTCTAGTAGATGGGAATCTAAGGACTCTCTTACGGACATTTAGCGAAAGTAGGAACAAGTCACCTTTCCCCCATCTGGAGTTTACTGACCCTTTGCAGTCCACATATGCACAACAGGCAAGTCCTGCATGTTAAAATTGTCCGAGTTGAATCAATCATCCATTGTCGAATTAATACCTACCCTTGTCTTGATTGATGTCCCATATGAAGACGAATTGGGTATCAAAAGGCCCACGAGAGAGATACGAACGCCCTCCCCTAGCTCAAAACAACAGATAGATGGGATCCTGGATGACCACGTGGACTCGATCGAGGAGGCATATGGGCTGAGTTTATTGCAAATGGTAGTGTCAGAGATACAATACCAAAGCCTTTCCAAGCTTATCGTGCCTGTGGCTCTAGTCACGATTCCAGGTAGTAATACTATCGCGGTAGAGGAAAGAGGGCGCACGGGGTCAAGAATGGATGGATATCTCAACTCGGATCCATTTGCTACACCAAATAAACGTGGGATATTGGCAGCTCCATTGGATCAAGTGCGAACGATGAGGTACATGGATCTAGGTGCACAGGATGTATTGACGAGTCCTTTGCTTGATGATCGATTGCCCAGCTTGGCTGTTCACGCCTATCGAGCACATAAAGATGCTTCAAAGGAGCAACGAGCGCTTTTGGAATTGAAGAGAGGGAGGAAGAGGTCATGGGTTGGTGTGGACGATCAAAAACCATATGCATATTTGCGGGAAGCCATGGTTTCCGGGTTGATGGACGGGATATGCAAACTTGGTGGTGACGATGAACCTTTCAGCTATAACAGAATAACTGTGGCTTTAGAAAGGCGGGAAAGAATTGCCTCAGCTGTTGGTTCATGGGATTTCTCGGCGCACGATTTTACGGATGACGAGCTGCTTCATGCAGCTTTACTAATGCTACAACATGCACTTTCGATGTCAGAATTAGAGAAGTGGCGGATATCGACAGGTAAGAGAGCTTGATGGCCATGTTTCGGATAATACGTGATGCATATGCTGACACCCGATGCAGAAAACCTCACAGGCTTTCTAGTGGCAAGCCGATCGGCGTACAATGCCTTTGTTCCGTACCACAATTTCCGCCATGTCGTGGATGTCTTGCAGGCAACTTTTTACTTTCTCGTTCAACTTGGCCGGTTACCACCATTTCCAATCTCTAGCGATCACGCCCTCCCGGAACCTTCACCAATTGCCGCTCTAATTCGACCTTTCGATGCCCTCACTCTATTAATTACTGCAATCGGGCATGATGTAGGGCACCCTGGAGTGAACAACGCTTTTCTTGTTACACTCAATGCGCCTTTGGCTCAGCTATACAATGATAGATCAGTTCTTGAATCGTTCCATTGCGCCGCATACTCGCAAATCTTACGACGGCATTGGCCAGCAGCCTTCCAGGGAGTTGAGATGAGGCAATTGATGATTAGCTCGATTTTGGCTACGGATATGGGACTGCATTTCGACTATATGAAAAAAATGGGTTGGATGCAAGAGAAGTTGCATGAAAATGGTGGAACTGATGGGTGGAATGCCAGAGTACTTAATGAACAACGTACACTTGCTTGCTCCCTGCTAATCAAATGCGCTGACATTAGCAACGTGGTATGTAGGCATAACCCCGACTTTCAATTGCTTGCTAACAAGTTTAGGCTCGAAAGTATGATATAGCATCACAGTGGACGATGATCTTGACGGACGAATTTGCTCGACAAGCTACAATGGAAACAGACCTGGGCATCCCCACAGCGCTCTTCGCAGCACCTGTTCGAGAAACTATCGAGCTTGGAAAATCTCAAATCGGCTTCATGAATATGTTTGCCATACCATTATTTCAGGGCGTGACTGACGTTATGCCTGCCATGGGCTTTTGCGTTGATGAACTGCACAACAATCAGATCGCTTGGACGAAGAAGATTGCAGAGGAACAAGCAAGGCTAAGAGCTAATAGCGAAGATTCTGCTATGACGGATGGCATGTTTTCCCCTCGTGCGATGAGCATGGCCCAACCATCATCTGATGCTCCACAACAGAGGACGGGTAGCATTTCCATGATCTCTGATGCCGATTTCAAAAAGGGGAATTCGTTTGAGCCAACGAACGGGATATTATCAGAATCACCAGAGCCAAACGATGCACACCTACTACTAGAAGCCTCGACGTCAGGTGATACTTTACCTGCAGGTACCAACACGGGTGGGAGGCAGAACTCGCATTCGCCAGGGCAGCTAGATTTGAACTTGTCAACTTCGAGTGCCCCTGGGCATCTGGAACATCCGAGAAAAGATCCACAGTTAACGAATGGCAATCACATTAATGGTTTTGCCGTCATGCCACCTATGTTTACCCCTGGCGAAGGTAAACAAACACACTCGGAAAAGCAACATCAGCGTAGCAGTGATGGTACAGAAGGAAGCAGTTCTGCAGCAGGCGATTGGGCAAGCCAAGCGACAAGCGCAACGACTAGCAAAATGCCGCTTTCACCGAGTACGCAAGGTACAAGCATTACGAGCCAGGATTCCATTGATAAAACTTCACTAAGCCAAACCCCCACAGGTAGTCCAATAGGCAGTAGACAAGAAGGAAGCTCCACCGCCGCAACTCCACAATTGGCTCTTTCCGTGGAAACTGAAGGAAAGGGCGGCTTGGTTATGGAAAAGGTCAGAAGCTTAAAGAAGAAACCCAGCAGATTTCGCATCGAAAAACTCAACTTCTGGAGGCGGAGCAAAAGTGCAAGCCCACCTGAAGTTCCAGACATTCCGCGAGCTCACCGAAGAACTGGAAGTCAAGAAGACTCAGTCCCACGGGCGGCTACTAATCAATGCTGACATTGTGGGATTCCGGGAGGAAAACGACCGCTCTAGTACCATTTCCGTCATCGAAACGGATATTTTGGTAAAATCATGAAAGTGTAGGATTATGTTGATTCATGGCTCATCGAGCGCTCTGTATATTGTATACACATACGATGTCGCGACATACTGCCTGTCAGACAGGCCTCGTGGCTTTGAAACACTTGTGTTTATGGGGAATTAACTGGAAATTTCGGCTTTCTGGTGGTTCGCATCAATGCAAGATCGGGTGGCGTTTTGGGTTGGGGATTTTTGATACGATAAAATGGGAGGATTATATTTTTGCCCCTTGGGCTGAGTATTTGGCAAGCAAGAACGCAGAAGCGCTGTCGTTTGCTATGCCGATTGACTAACGCCTTGGGCGCAAAGATGGGCTGGATCTTGTTATTGTTTAATTTGGTTGATACGCTAGGCAGGAGTTGTCAAATGGCGTTTTGGGCGGCCGGATTCAAGAGTTTGGGGAGGATATCCGGATGGTGTTTTCTTGGTGGGGGTCGATATGAATTGATGATATCTTGATGGGATGTCCGGTTTGGGTGGAATAGAAAAGGCAGGCAGGGGTTTTTCTTTTCTCTGTGCCAAAAAAGGAATCGGGCGATTTTATCTTCCGCAAGGTTGATTTTGCTGATTTTGGTTGAAATGAAACCGCACGCACCTGGCTCGCAAGGGCTATATACATTGTCTTGCAAGGATGGGATGGAAGGAAATCAGTCGTCGATTCAAGATGGATGGAACGAATGGGGTTTTTATATCTATACCTATATTACCTAGTTGGTCACATGGAAAGGGCACGCAGAAGAGGAGCCCGGTATACATAAGATGACTACTTGGTGTTTTTTTTTTGGCTTTTTTGAGATAGGATGGTAGGATGATGGGATCTAATGCAAGAGGGTAAAGGGGAAGGGATGCGGTTAGATCAGAAGAGGAGATTCTTATATAAGAATTGAAAAACTACTATCTCAAATGCCATTGAAGAAGACCTTTATAGGCTTCTCCAGTTTCAAACTGCATTCTTACCTGCTATATAGACCCTCACAATGGAAGGATCGAGAGTTATCAAAGTAGAAGAGGAATACTAAAACTCGCCGCGCGCTTCACCTGGCACCCTACCAACCCTAAACGCGAAACGCAACTTTTTTATATGGAATTTCATCGTATGAAAGCTAGCGTCGAATAGATTACTGTACAGTTGCTTATTGATATCTTGTTGTTATTTAAAAGCGTGCAATGAAGAAGTATTTGGGTCTTTTGGTGGTTATTGGTGGGCTATTCCTTTGTTGTGAGTGGTTTTGGACTCTGGAGTAGTTGTATTAGTAATTATTTTGATGTGAGTAGGTTAACGAAGCCCTAAGACTAGCGATCCCTGCGTATTCGCAAAATGTTTCAAACGTATAGTAATATATGGAATATGGATCCACAGGGCCTTTTATCTCCGCGCAGGTGCTTGGCTCGCTTGGCGAGTCTATGCTTGTAGTAATTTTTTGCGCGGGTGGGGGCATTGGTGGCGGACCAAGCAACAGTTGCAAGCATTTTGGGGATCTTGGGGTTGCGGGTATAGTTACTTGGGGGGAGATTTGGAGGCGTGTTTATGTGTTGGAGAGGGGAAAGCTTGGAAATATATTGGGATGGGTTTGAGATTTGGGGAAAGATGGAGATGGGATTTGGGGAGATGGAAATGCTTTTGTTAAGTGCTTGGAGGGATATAAGAAGGGATGGATATCCTGCTAGCACTATTCCAATTTACCACACTGCGCTGGCCTCACACACTCTTTGATTCTTATCCGTCGTTCTTTTCATTTCCCGCTAACATGGCGCCATTCTTTTCATCTCTCGCAGTGCTGGGCGCTGTCCAAGCCCTCGCACTTCCCCGTTCCCTCGCTCCTCAAACCTGCGCCTTCGACAAGAGGGATTTCCATTCGAGGCCTCAGGATTTGACGGCCTGGGATGATGTGCCGAATACGTCGGTGAACAAGAGGCAGAATACTACGACCTGGGATCCACCGACTGAGCTCGTGGAGCCGTTGCAGGAAGTTAGTATACTAGAGGGGTTTAGAGGAGGAAGAGGGCTGTACTGATATGGAATAGGTATGGGATCACCAAGTCGACACCTACCCCATGGACTTTGCGAATTTCGGCTTCGATCAAGTCATCGCCGCGCAGGGGAAGATTAACTATTGCGTCCGTTGGGAGTCTACGCAATCCGTGACCCTCGAACAGCGTCAGAATGTAGAGACGGCACTCCAACGCTCGTTTAAGAAATGGATGGATGGCCTGGCTGGTTTTGACGGCTGGCCCTATGATACTGTGGATGTGAGTGTGGTGGGCTGGGCCGTGAGTGATGCGAGTCTGTTGGAAGGCGATACGAGTGGGACGGATCTTTATACGGGGATGGATGCGGAGGGGGCCCCGCAGTGTGATGAGGGGTGTGGGAGGTTTTTTCATCAGGATGGGGATTATGGTGCTTGTGAGGGGGGGGAGGAGAGACATTATGGTAAGTTTTTCACTGACTTTTTCCTACAAGTTTTATGCCTCGTAGTGCCAGAACATGAACATCAAAATGAGAGAGTTTTCACAAACGGAACAACTCTTTCATTTTAACCTCACTTCTCTTTCAAGTTTCAAGTTCTGGCACTCCAAGGTAAAAACGCAAGAAAAGCGGTATTAAGGCAGTAGAGCTTTCGTAATTACCTGTTGGTAAACTTACTAACTGTTGCTGCAACATAGATCAAAGTCTCTGGCTCACAGACGGAATGGGCGGCGGCGCAGGTGGAGACTGGGGACAGCGAATCGGAACCGAGTATTTCCTCGAGTCTATCGACGAAGAAAACATCCATATTCTGCTTCACGAGATTGGTCATACTTTTGCTCTGGATGGTAAGTCTCTCTACCCTTCCCCATTTCCCCACTTTATCACTTCATCGCTTTATCACTTCTTTCGAGTTCGTTCTAACACTTTTCTTTTATCAGATTTCTACGACTGGACTCCCACCGGTATCACGGAGTTCATCATGCTAGCAGGTAGTTCGATGACGATTACTGAGTTTGATATTTGGATGCTTAGGGATTGGTGGAGGAATCTTAAGGCCAGATATGACTTGTAGATGATAAAGTGTCAGCTGTGGAACTAGAAGGGGAGGGAGTTGATGGAAAGGAAAAGTGTACTGATAGAATTTGATTCTTGTATATAGATTTTCAATTTTTTGCCGAGCGGGAACCTCATTTTTGACGTCAAATGCAACGAAATAAAATACCCCTTTCCCTTTTCCCTTAGACAAGATATCTAAATTAAAAACATAAATAAATAGCGAGCTTAGTTTCTCTTCTTCTATTGATATGAGGGCCGAGTTCAAAGAAAGGGAAGGGAAGGGCAAACAAACTTCATCGCTGGACTTTTTATTGTCTGCTTATATTTGGAAGCCTCGCTTAACGACCCCTTTTCTCACCACGTTATTCACACCCAACATCCCCCCACCTCATAATCCCATCAAAAAACTTTCTACATTTCTAGATGTCATTTCTATATACAAACTTCTCTTAACCTCTACACCTTGGAAACCTTTTGTACGATATCCTTCCTCTATAATACAACTTCCCCCAACAACAACATCCATGGTATATCCAGATCCTGCCTCGCTATGATATGCAACTCTCCCTCTATTTTATCCAAAAGTTGCTATATATAATGCCCATCCCAAATCCCAGATCCCGCTCGTTTGCAATTGGCTTAATTTTCGCCAGGGTATAATAAAAATGTATGCTCGCCCATTCGCCCATTCACCTCCCTCGCTCATTAGTCCTCCTCACTCCCAGAACTACCATCCCCATCCTCGCCATCGAACTCCCACCTCACATCTTCCCACCCCCTCCTCCTCTGCACCCCAACCACACAATCCCCAACCGGCTTCCTAACGCCGGTCCCCAGTTTCATAAAAGCCCTCTTTAGCACCCTCCCCCCCTGCACCTCATATCCCACCACAAAAAGCGCCACCGTAGCCAGAACCTCACTCATCGCCAAATGCCGTCCCGGACAAAGATGTTTGCCGCCCCCAAAGGGAAAGTAGCCTTGTTGCTGTCGCCTCCTCGTCTCGCGATCTAGCTGTGATTTCGTTTCTGGGAGGAAACGAGAAGGCTTGAAGGAAGAGGCGTCAGGACCCCAGATAGTGGGGGAAGAGTGGCAGATACCAGAGGGCAGTTGGATGACGGCGGGGGAGCGGAGGGAGAATGATGAGGTTGGGGAGGTGAGCGTGGCGTTTGTGACGACGCTGCGGACGCTTGTTGCGGCGCCTACGAGCCTTAGGGTTTCCTGGAAGGTGGCTACTAATAATGGACATTCCGTCTGCAAAGCCCTCGTATCCAAGATCGCCTTCTCCCCATCCCGTTTCACAACGCCCTCAATTTCCTTCCTTACATCGGCTAAAAGCTCCGGATCCGCAAGGATATAAGAGAGTTGCCAGAAAGAAGTAGATACCGTGTTGGTGGTCGCTAGGAAGAGAGTTGAGACTTCAAAATTCGCAATGTCGTCGTCGGTGAATCCCCATTTTTTGCAGCCGGCGACGTGGGATTTGATGAGCTGGCTGGCGTGGGCGTCGTGCCCGCGGGCGTAGTAGTTTGCAAAGGCGGATTTGATGGCGGCGCGACCGTGGTAGGCTTTTGGGGCGATGAAGGTCGGGAGGAATTGGAGCATTAGGAGGGTCATGTCTGCTTCGAAATGCCTGTGGTTTTGTTAGGACGCTGAATTTTACAATTGGATTGGTAGTTCAGGTGAGAGGAGAGAGAGAAATTAGAGCAACTTACCATAAAGCATCTACAAGCGACCGATCATTAGTAAAAGGATTCTCCCTCCCATAAATAGCCTCCGCACTCGCCAGCGTAATCGTATCCCTCAACCACCTATACAAGCCAAACCTTTCCCCCTCCCCAATATCATTAAACGAACCAGCCACCCTCTCCAACACGGCTCTATTCAAATCCATCAACGCCGGGCCCGGACTCAGACTCTCAACCATCAACCGATGATCCTCATTCAGAAAACTGTACCCCTTATTCCCATTCAAAAATTCGCCTTTGGGATCATATCCTGGCGCCGTTTCCCCCCGCACGATTTTCATGCCCTGGTGACTGATGTTGAATAGTCGTTCTGAGGACTCGACAACGAAGGAGCCAAAATCAAAGGTTTTGGCGTTGCGGTAGGCGGCTTGGATTAGGGAGGGGTCGCATATCACGTAGATGCGAGCGGCGAAGATTCTCAAGGTAAAGGCGGGCCACGTTGGACGTGTACAACTATCCTCTCTCATCAGCAAATGAAAAACCACTTTCCCGCACCCGTTGAAACTGGCATTCTCGTCGTACCTTAACATCTGCATGTATCCGACCTGCCACCGCAGCATACCTATCAGATGGCCAAAAAACGGTATTTTCGACTCCATGATTGGTGGTTCCTTCGTCTGTACTTCTTTCTTTGAAGAAGTTTCGGGTTTGCTGAAGATTGCTGCCGCTCCAATGACCAACATCACCATGGCCAATACTGTTGGTACCGCCACGTCGCTATTGAGATTCTCATTTCCCGCAACCGCTGCAATCGAAGGTAATATCGTATCGTTGTAATACATCTTTCTGTAGTACAGTATTTCTCTTTCCCTGTACTATTTCTCTTTCCCCCGTCTTCAAACACAAACACCGCGGAAATCGCAACAATTGATCTGGTGATACCAATCTCTCGTCATGGGATATCTGCACCGCAAAACTGTAGATAGCAATGTATAGATAGAGAAGCAAAGAATTAAGATGAATAGTCGCGAGAGAAACAAAGGATAGACCATGCGAAATAGACAAGAAATTCTCCACGCCTTACCTACAGCTTATACCTGTTTGATATGCACCAGGCAAATCACCAATGAATAACAATGTTTCCCGTCCATCACTCTTCCGTCCTTTAGGCGGAAACTCGTGGGCGACGAGTGTGTTCCAGCCAGCGTTTCAGACCGGCTGATCGAGTTTCCGCCCCCGCTTACTGCGCTTATGGCGGCAATCCAACAACCATCACCAATAAAACTACCAGCAGAGTTTGGCCCCCAACCTTAAAGCTACTCAGTGCCCCGGCAGACCGACGGGCCGGTTGCCGGCTTTCGGAAACCCACCCAGCCGTTCATCGCCAAATAGTTTTGACCTCGTGGTGTTCTGAATCATTCCTCCACGAATGCTAAATTTTTGATTGCGAGGAAAAGAGTGAAGATGTGGTTGTATGTAGAAGGAGTTATGTGTGGAAAGGGGTAGGGGTAAAAGGAATTGATGTCGTGTAACCCACACGCGACGTAAAAGGGGAAAGGAGGAGGTAGAAACATCCTTCAGTCTTGATTTCTCCTTATCATACGCCCAAAGCTATAAATAATTATCATCAATACATTTAATGACAGCCTTACGGACGGACGCCGCTCACTTATTCGTACCGCGCTATGGACACATCGATCCGCATTACTCAAAGCTTATCACCTCTGACCTCCCGAAAGCGTCATCAACTACAGTAAAAGAGCCGCATCTCAACATCCGTCCAGTATTATTACGGAAATTTACAAAACTACCCCCTAAAACTTTTTTAATTACAAAACTACCCCCTAAAATCCCGAAATGTTACAAAACTACCCCCTTCTCATAATTGCATCTTAATCACGACTCTAAAACACATAATTTGAGCATATGTGGGCTTGCATACGATTTAGGGTAGTCGTCGCGCGCGCGCAGAGGGGGGTGCAGCAGTTCGTCGTCGCCGGTGTAGTAATTCATGCAGGTGGCGCGCGCCGCGCTCCCCCTCCTGCGACGGCTACCACCCCAACTCTAAAAGCAACAATTTCAGCATGTGGTGGCTCATAGGGTCAATTATGGAATGCGCAATACCGATTTAGAGGTAGGGTAGTCGTCGCGGCGCAGAGGGGGGTGTAGTTCGCCGTCGCCAGTGCAGTGGTTCATGCAGGTGCCACAGGTGGCGCGCTCCCCCTCCGCGTGCGACGACCACCCTACTTTGAAATGAATATTATACACGCCACAACGGTCGCATCGGAACCGCAGTATGCTCAATTTGCAGCTCTGAATGTAAGGAATATTCTTTAATAAATTTTAATTCTGAAATATATAATATGAATTTTTAGGGGGGTAGTTTTGTAATATTTTTATATAAAACTACCCCCTTAAATCGAGAAGGGGGTAGTTTTGTAACTTTTCCTGATTTGAGGGGGTAGTTTTGTAAATTTCCGTTATTATTATTATTCCACGACCTTCTCAATCTTATCTCTTATTATTCAAGACCTAGCGTCGACCCTGGTCATCCGTCATGTCTATTGGCATTGAAATGAGCTTACGCAACTATCATCAACCAGGCTCACGCCTTTCCTTCCTTTCAATAGTCCCCCACCATTCCTCCTACAATTTGCACTATTCCTCCTCCCACTACTCACACACTCACCAACATCCATCCCAACCTCAAAAACTCCAAATAACCGAAAGCAAACATGAAAAAAAGGAGGATTTCTTTTTTCACCTCCCCAAAAATAGAACCTCACAGATAAGCTATGGGATGACGTCCCGCTCTACCACATGATACTGTGGAGGGGAAAAGCTCCTGAGCGAAGCAACACCAAACCACAAGAAGCAGGAACGTGAAGTGATCAGGAATTAGGAAGAGGATACTGTAAACGGGGGTGAAAATGCATATAGGTGATAGAATTGAAGTGTTCTCAAAGTGTCAAATGTGTATGTATTGTGTCGGTTTCTTTCTAAAGAACGAAAAGAAGGAAACTATATACCGAGGAGGTCGGTCACCTGACTCTCAAATCACCTGATCAACCCCCTTTGCTACCCTGCTGCATGTGCACGTGGCGCCAGCCCCGCCACAGTACTTCCTTCCTTAACTTATCCGCAACTTACCCACCTACCCTCCTATCCTCCCCCCTTTCCTCCTTTCTTTCCTCTCCCTCCCTCCCAGCCCTACTCTACACACAATACCTTATCTCAGCTTCATCTCCCCAAAAATAAAAACCTCACCATCCACCATCATCAACACCCCCATTCCCTCCCCCCCCCAGTTTCAAAAATTCCCCCATCTCTTCACAATTCCCCATGTATGTACAACTACAAAAAAAAAAGCCAAGATAAGATAAACTACCCTTACCCTCGTTGGCACCACACGCTTATGACAGAAAACAAAAACAAATAGGGAGTGAGGAAATCGCGAATGTGGAGTTCTCACTGTCAACTGACTCACCTTCAATCTTCCTCACATTCTCTATGTTGCAACAGAGATTGGCGGGTGATTCTGAATCAAGATCAGATGATACAGTATATCAAGCAAAAACACTCACTCGACTGAAACACACCCCATACTTTTCATACGCAAATTCGGTGGTATCATTGTGAGCAAATATGAGCTAAAAAAATTATCCCGCCCGAAAAGTGCTCTTCCATAGCGACCAGTATGTTCATCCTCCATCTCTTATCCCCCCATGCAAATAATCAGCAAAACAGCAGTAAACCCCCCAGCCAGATTGGTATACAGTGATGTGAAAAAAAGGTCCTTGCGCCAAAGCTCATATCCATGCAATATAGCCATCACATCGTTTTGTTGCAGTTAATCATCCCCAAAATTCCATGTCGGTTGGGTCAATAGTCAACCATGCCTATCGTACAAAACGATGTCCTCTTTCGTTTCTCCCCTTTTTCTTTTGCAATCGGAGCAAGTTTATTCGATTCGTAAGCTATACGGAGTAGTTGGACGATCTTCGTTTTCAGTCAAATTCATTCGACTTCGGCTGCTCTTGAGACTACTTTCCCTAGTCTGGCTACCATTCATCATGGCAAAGTCTCTCAGACTGCCATCATCTCTCGCGGGCGTTCGTGTATGAAGTCTTCCTAATTTCGATTCCACGGGTGGTGCCATTTTAAATCGCTTCGAAGTCGCCGTTGATGTTTCGTCCTCCACAATAACAATCATCCAAACACCAATCGCACCATTGCTACCAATTAGAGGAGTGCAATGAATCCATCTGTTCCGACCTTCAGGATCACTCTTGGATACCCATCTAACTTTGGCAGTGACTCCACGACCGTCTGCCAGTGCCATTGTCAACTCATCGCGTACACGAGCCGAACCGCCGATTTTGGCCATAAAGGGACTCTGAAGAATGCCGGGAACTCGGAGACTAGGACTTGCGAAAAGAATTCGTAGACTCGGATACGGTCGAACGAGAAGATAGTTCTCGTACACTCCACTCAGCTTTCCACTCGTACGATCAAACGAGTCCCTGTTTGGTGAACCACCTTCTGGACTATTGTTGATGAGAACTCGAGGTTGTTTGGACCAAGTTTGTGCAGCAAAATTAGAATCCTTCATTTCGACCTGAGATTCTTTATGCATTCGTCCTCCGAATCTTCTGACGGTGTGCAATTCTTGCAAATTAAGCATCTCGCTCAGTTCTTGAAATTCGTCTTTTTGGGGTGCTTCATCGTCTTCTTTTCTTTCCTCGGTTGGATTTGCTGGGTTACCTTCTCTATCAACAAGACGGCGTAACGACTCCAGATCGGCGCAATCCTTGACCAAGCCAGAAACATCAATTTGAGCACCAATGAAATAGCGAATAGTACCACGGCTATCACAAAGTGGTGCCATCATCAAGAGATTCATAAATGGGGAACCGTCACGTCGACTAGGACATATTAGAAACTTTCAAACGCCCAAGGCAGAGGAAGGGCTACTTACTAATTCAAGAACACTTCGCAATGCTCACGACCGGCGTCAATGGCATCTCGTAATCTCCTCACACTATGTGGGCTTGTTTTTGGGCCTTGCAAAAATCTACAATTCTTACCAAGAACATACGACATGCCATATTGTGTGGTTCTATGAAATTCTAACTGATTGTTAGCGAGCACTGAAGCAGTTGGGCAAAAAATAACATACCTTCAGAAGCGAAGACGATTGGATTGTCGGGTCTTGAGGGGTCGGTCAGACAAAATACTTCTGCGAGTCCTTCAGAAGCCTCGCGAAGGTGTGCAGGTAGAGTTCCTTTAATTCTCCTCTGAACAGACAAGCTTGCTGTCTGAACATACGTGTGGGTTATAAAAGCTGGTAGATCCTCCCGAACCATGACTTCAAAAGCCAGCTTTGACTTCTCCTCCAATTGCGCATTGATAGTAGGCGTCACAACCCGGGTAGTGAAATCGTATCCGTCAATGGGCTCCAAGGCTTCTGTGATGGCGTTCGAGTAGCCAAGGGCTTTCAAGGCTTTGATGGCATCCAAATAGTAGATCAAAATTGGAATTGAAGCTGGTCTCGTCATATTGAGATAGGATGTGAATTGCAACAAAAGGGAAGGGTCCGCAAATATGATTTTTAGATGCTCAGCCGAAAAAAGCTTTACTGATCTTGTCTCCAGGGAATATTGTTTGGCAGCTGCTCCATCGGCGGGAGCAACCAAATCAAAAGATCCAGGATCAATATCCTCCTCGCATAGTGGCTCGAGAGCATCATGCTCATCCCAGCCCTTGTGTTGAAGCGGGGCTAATGAAGGAAGCGAAGTTGCGTTGGTCTGGGCGGAAGCAATTGAACCTTCAGGAGAATGTTTAGACCAAGGATGAGAATCGACCGTTGACGCATGGTCAGAGAAAGGTGCGATGGGTGACATTGTCTTAGTATCGTGCAAAAAGGTCTGGTTCTCGGTAAGGACAGTCTGATCTGGTTCTTCGATATCTTCGGCCTGCTCGTGCTCTTTATCCTTCTCTGCTGGTTCTCGACGTTCGTGGCGTCTGATGATGCGTTCCAAACGTGGAGGTGGATTTCGACTACTGAAAATGAAAGGCATGTTAGGCATGTTAAAAAATGAAGCGTAAGAACAGGACGCTGTCAACTAACCTCAGGCGGGTGGGCACATTTATTGGAAGTTTCGGAGGGGTATCGGCAAGGAAAGCTCGAAGCTCTGGTTTGGGTTGTTCTGGTTTGGGTTTGGGTGAAGATCGAAATCTCTCCGAGGACTGCTTCTTGGACAAAGATGAAGATGGAAAACCGCGATTTCGATACAGAGGAATGTCTTTGATACTTGCGGTCACGGAACAATTTGATTCGTTGTCGCTATCCATGTATGGCGGAAGCGAAGGTAAAGGTCGATCTGCTGGAGGGATGATATGGAGAGCCAAGGGCATCGGGAACTAGTAGAAATGTAAGTCTTACTCGAGAGAGTTTTGACGTAGTGGGCGAGACCGGCCAAAAGGACTCTGGTCAACTTTAACGAGGAGATCTTGAGCTACAAATGGTGAATGATGCGAGATCTGAGCCCTAAAAAAGGAGACAAGGGCCGGGAGAGGCGAGAGGCAAGATCTTATACAAACGGGGATTAAAGCTGGGAGGGGGTGGAGGATGGCTACGTACCAACGACCAGCCTGGTGCCTGCAAAGACTGCTTAGGGCTCCGTTTGGGCGTAGGTGGGGTGCTTTTCTCTGGTGGGTTCGGTACGTTCTCCATGTCCCCCTTGCCGGGAAAAGACTCACTGGGGCCTGCAACGGGTAGTATTGTCATGCCTCTGCCCGGTCTGTTCTGGCAATGTAGCTAATCTTGCAGGAGTCGATAAGTGCAGGCAGGCGAACGCTATTGAGTTGCCTATTTGGTGGCTGAAAGCCAATAAACGCTGAGTAGCTCCAATAGCTCGACCACGCCAAGGAGAGGAAAGTAGGTATAGAAGAGACGGAGAGACAAATTAAAGAGACGAAGAGACGATAATATCAGGGAGAAATAAAGAGGATGTAAAGAGAGTCAGTCGGCCAGCATCAACACGGCGGAACGCAGAGGACATAGGCAGGGAGAAGAGGGTGCAAGCAAACAGTTACAAGCTTCTCCTCCGATAAGATTGGAGCGGGTGGTGATGGTGGTGGGAGCTCCGTACTCGTAGGTTGTTAGTAGGTGGTTCGTCGGTCCCCAAGACGTGGATGCGCGGGGGGTTCCTGGTCGACGCGTGCGGGCCAGTCCTAGGTAGCGCAGGTTTAAACACCTCAACGCATCATGATGAAAACTGACAAATTGGCAAATGGTGGCGGCACCAGGTACGAGTACGCGGGTGAGCTTGGAATTCTGGCATTCGGCGATGCTGCGATGTGATGACTCGAGTCGCAGAAAACGATGATGATGGTGGTCTTCGTCTCATCTCCTCCCACCCCCTCGGCTAGGTACCTCCGTACCGAGCTGGGGTGCTTGGCCGTGCAACATGTACAGCGGGAAGGAGCTTCGAAGAACTGTGCGAGTATCTGCGAATATCATTGGACCTGAGCTCCTTCTCCTTCGCTCCTTCTCCTCGATTGCGACTGCAGAACCCACCATTCCGGCTCCTATTCCGACTCGGCTTGTCCTAACCGCGGGACAATGCATCCGGTCGCCATTCCAAGGCCGTTTGCTCTTGCCACACACTCCGTACAATTGAAGCCATCGTAGGACTGCCACGGATTGACGGGCACGCCGCACGCGTCAACTTTGCGTCAAGCATTTCTTCACCAAAGAAAATGTAGGAATCTCAAAAGAAAGTCGGAATCTGGATCAATGCGCCCACGTTTCGTGGGGAGAAAACGGCCTGCGAATATCACGCCAGCGCCCCTGCATCGCCTTCTTTCTTTTGACAGTGCCTAGTTCTACCTAGGTAGGTACCTAGATATGATAGCATTCGATAGTTTCGATCACTAGCATCCTAGCGGCCGTGTTGAGAGAATGGTACAGAGAATCGGACGCATCGATATCGGAAATGGTTCTCCTCTCTCTCGTCTGAGGTTGAAAAGATGGCGTCGTGGGGTTACATGGGTTGCATTGCACGCGACAAGGTCTCCCCGGATTCAAGCGATGCAAGGTGAGCTGCAGTGATGGCATGCAGATGACCTGTGCTGCGTTACCCCCTTGTCAGATCTTTACCCCGACAACTCAATTCAAACCAAACCACTCGATGAAGGAGATTGAGAAGTTAACTCTCGCTTCTTTGGCTTTGCAATCCGACTTGCACCACAGCAAGAGAGGTTAGAGTAGCGAGAGATACCAGTAGTTCAGGTGAGTTACCTCAAAGTTCTTCTCCACAGTAGATTACCAGCAGCGATCGGACGGAATTTACCCATTAGGAATCGCCTCTACGTCACTGGCCGATCCCTATAAGTCTTATAACAAAACTTCTACTTACGAATCCGAGTCAAACCTTCTGAAATCGATTTTGTTAGTATATAAGAAGCCAAAGTTTGTTATTAGGAATTCTGAGGTCTATTTAATTGAAGGTTATTTTGATTCTAGGGCTGAAAGGGTAGGGCTCAATTTGGATATGTGCACGTGCCTCAACTCGGAAAGTTATCTCCATACCTGATAGATCTGTAGATCGCGAGTGTCTGTGCCGTGCCCAGATAGAGAGGCATTTTCCCTCACTTCGACCTACTATTTTCTATCCATCAGTAGGGCCTTTCAGCACCCCCTGAAATTCTTGTTGCACAACACCTTTGTGGATTTCTAATTCCCACTTATATATCTCGTCCACTTTGATCAATAGGATCAGCGAACTACATTTGATCCACTTATTGCATAAATCTAGCTTTCGCGTAATAACGCTAGTTTTATTGCACTTGGTAAGAGGGACCACTTTTCCCCAGGTTCCTCGATGTCATATTGGTTGATCACTTCCCAGAGTAGTAGAAGAGCTAATAGCCTCTAAATCTGGGGTATTTAGATCTTCGGATCGAGTATAAGTGGAAATCAAAAAGTTGTTGCGCAACAAGTCCTAGTAGTCTCGGAAAGATGAGGTATCATTCTTACACTGTACAACGGAAGCTCACAGAAGATCTGCTGTGTTACCATGGCAAGAATCACAAGGCGTTGCACATCGGATTCGTGAACCTCATCACGAACCACTCGAAAGTCGGAGCTACTTCGCCGTGTTAATTATCTGCGTACCAGTAACTACGCCTGCGTGTGTTGCGCATGAAATTTGTAAATTAAATATCCTTTCCGCTGCATGCTGCTAGAGTCGTGTGGGGCTGCTAGTAGAATGCTGAAATCTGGCTGGTTGTTTGTTAGTCTTTATACGCGAGGAGTGTATATCATAGGCCTATTGAGGCAATTGGCTAGTTACTACCACTGCTATTGATCCATACACTCTTCATGTACTTAATAATGGGTTCGCCCACCCTTAGAGGGCATGCAATTTAATCATTCTTGAATTCATCCACACCTCCTACTTCAAAAAGGCCGACGTCATTCTGGAAAGGATAAGCTTATTGATTTGACAGCTTCACGCACGACCTTGTGTAATTCAAACCGGTCGTCATCCCGTCCCATTTCCGAGTCAGCTTGCCACGTGTAAATGCATTTCTTCAACGGCAGCAAAACAAATCTGCTAGTAACTATTCATATGATAGCCCTCGAGCTACCCCTCTATTATAATTGGAATTGCGATTACAGAAACGAATAAGGATGACTGATCTACAATAAAAGAAAGTGGATGAAGAGCTACTTTCTTTCTGGAAGGATAAGATTGAAATTCCCCCTCATCTAGGGCTAGAATAAACAATACAGCACGTGGGCGCTCGGATTCTATAGCACTATGTTAGTACCGGTAGATGAAGGCTTTTATTTCGATAGTGCGAAGGAAAGGAGCCGGATGAGTTTTGTGCACGTTCGTATATAATTAGTTTAATAGCGATGGGCATGGTTTGTATTGTTACTGGGAGCGTTGAATAAGAAGGGGTTGGTAGATCTTGGGAATGATCACTGATCAGGTACGAGAAGAATATAATAGGTACCGGTAGTTCCCCGCAATCCTGTATCGGGCTTGATTTAAGCTTTCGGTGCTTTATTAACTAGGAAAAGTGGAGGTATCTTGTATTTTGTTTATTTCCTTGGTTGTTATGGCAACTCTTCTTTCTCTTGGGTAGTCACGAAAATCTTTGTTGGCTACGTTGGCAATTACTTGTCTACGTGTATCAATGGCACAGCATTCTCGAAAGTCTTCTCCTGACGATCCTCTCCTCTCATTCGTTTCTGTATTTTCATTCTCGGATATGCCAACAATTTTCAATTAAGCGGTTCTGGAGTTTCCACGGCAACACGTATAAACAAAAACCAATCCAATTAAGAGGATTATTTGTCTTCTTCGCATCCTGCTTCTTAGAAAATCTCCTCGCCAACAAGGTCGGGCATTTGGTTGGTATCATGAAAGTACCATATACCCGACCAAAACCCAACTCAATCGCATAACACATTCTCACGACGCAGAACCCCGTTTATTCAACTCCAAAACAAATAAAAAAGCGCAGAAATATGAAATGAAAGCATATAGATGGGCCAGTCTGTCACATTCCAAATTTTCCACATATAGAGCTATTTGCTTCCACATTCTTTTTCTTTTGGGGTGCTAGTAAGGAATTGTTCGTTTCTGATGAGGTTTTAAAGAAGGGGAAAGTGGAGATTTTCGTTGGGGAAGGTGTAAAGGTGGATGTTTGTGATGAAAGAGTTAGGAGGGAAGAATGTTTGATTATTTGGATTTGTGTGATGTTATGTGGTTGACGGGGTGGGGAGTGGGGGTTTAAGTGTGAGGGAACGAGCACTGGAAAGGGGGAAGAGGGTTGTTAGGGGAGCGAGATGATACGGGTGTGAGCTGGGGAGGAAAGGGGGGTTGGGAAGACGGAGGCTTCTAATTGTTCTTTGGTACAGTGGTACCGGTAGGAGGATGGGATACTGGGATGTAGTGGTATGTAAGAAGGCCGAGATGCCATTGAAATTTTGTTTCTGGAGAGAATTTTGGAGGGGAATTGATTTGTTGAGATGTTAATAGGGTACTGTAGCTAAATCTTTTTGTAGCGCCGCATACTTGGGGTTTGGGTAAAGGGGCTCGCTAACTTCGCTTATTTGTTATGAGTTACGAAGAAGCTTGCAGCAAAATGAAGAAGGGAATGGTTTTCAAGTGAAGCAATGATGTATGTAGAGTAATACGTACACAATTCTACCCTGTTTCGAGTTATGTAAGTGTCTGGACATATATCGATGTAATGCATCGAGGCATGTGGCCCGTGCACCCTGGAGGGTATAACCTCACTTCGTTCCGTAGACTCTCTTCCTTCGACACGAATATATGAATACACCAGAACCCTACGTACGTAGAGCCACCCCTGTGATACCAACAGTATGAGTTTTTGTTGTGGTGCTGGTATTGACGTCAAGTGGTGCGATGACCTTGCTCCTGGGGAAGGAGCGATGGAAGTGGAAATTTGTCGACCACCACCCCGAAAATTCGAAAACGTGGCGACTCTTACATCCGGACAAGATACTTCGTACAATTTCATCTTTGCACCATCGCTTTGCTTTAGCTTTTCGGAATTTGCTCCAGTGGCGTAGAAGTCTTTCAGTTGGTAAGTGTTCCTATTCCATGTTTGCCATCTACCAACAAGCTGACATTGTTTGCAGTCAGGAGGAGCCGAAGAAAGAACTTCTCCACGGATCTTCGAAATGTTTCCTCCCAAGAAGTGGAAGCAAAGCATATTTCTCACAATTCTCGTCTTCGTTTGGTACATTGGCCCATCAGTGCGATCACTACTCTCTCCCCAAGAGCCAGAACCACCACTCACACCATTATCCGAAGGCATTCACCTCTCAGAAATAACCGCCTCATCAGAAACCAAAAACATCACCCCCTCAACCTGGCCACACAACGCAATCTACACCCCGGGCATCACCAAACCTCTCGGCTCAACCTACACGAAAACCATCATCGTCCCCGCCACCAAAAACGACGACATAACCTGGATCCACGAACACTTCGGCGGCTACCCGGAAATCCGTCAAGCTATCTATTCCGTAGATGATGCTAGTGCCGAACTGCATACGCCGAAGAATAAAGGACATGAGGGGATGGCGTATCTGACTTATATCGTGGAGAATTATGCGAATCTGAGTGATGTGAATGTGTTTTTACATGCGCATCGGCATGGTTGGCATAATAATGAGTTGTTGGATTTTGATAGTGTGCAGATGATTGGGAGGTTGAGTGCGGAGAGGGTGCAGAGGCAGGGGTATGTGAATTTGAGGTGTCATTGGGGACCTGGTTGTCCGGCTGTAAGTTGAATCTTTGTCGACGTCCCTGTCCTCTTTTCTCTTCCAGGAACTGTAGGAGAGGGAAACCAAGAGTTTCGCAATTGGGATATTGCAGAGCTAATATACCAACCCAGTGGATGCGCCCAGGAACAATCGAAGAAGATGTCAACAAACAAGAAGAAGCCCTCCTCGCCCGTGCTTGGGTGGAACTCTTCCCCCTCGACCCCATCCCCAGCATCCTAGCCCAACCATGCTGTGCCCAATTCGCCGTCTCCGGCGATCGCATCCTCGCCCTTCCTTTAGCTCGTTACGTCTATTTCCGGGATTGGTTCCTCACCACCCCCCTTTCCGATTACCTGATCGGCCGTATATGGGAATACCTTTGGCAGTTTGTATTCACGGGTCAACATGTAGTTTGTGTAGAGGAACATGTGTGTTATTGCGATGGCTATGGGGTGTGTTTTGGTGATAAAGGAGCGTATGAGGAGTGGTTTAGGAAAGCGGAGGAGCGAGGCCGTGTAGAAAAGGAGATGGAGAGATGGCAGGAGATGGATTTCTTGCATTTACAGGATCCGGATGGGTATGGAGCACCGGAGGGTGGTAAGGATAGGGAGTTGGATGAGAAAATGGTGGAGTTGAGTCGGTGGTTGGAGGTGAAGAAGAGAGAGGCGAAGGAGAGGGGGGATGTGGCGGTTAATAGGGCGAAGGAGGTTGGGAGGGAGTGGAGGGAGTGGAGGGATGGTGATGGGTTTTGAGAATAGGGTGATGCTTGTATTATCGCTTTTGGGTTGAGGATTTAATGCATGGGATATGTTTAGGATGAGGTACCTGGGTTTCGATGTTTCATTGTGGGGGGTGAGGAAGTTTGGTAATGTTCGATTGTGGTAAGGTTACTCGGGACAATAGACTGAATCTATGATGGGGTGAATTTGCTATAGTATTAGGAACAGAGACGAGGAATATCATTTCATTATGCGTTACAAGCTTTGTATATATTATAATAGCGAAGAAAGCTTGACAAGAAAAAAGAAAGAGACTAGAAATTCCCAACTTTCTGCCCATGTCTCGCAAACCACGACGGATCTCTCGTCAAGGGCTCCGCACGCTTCAACACCATCTTCTCCCTCTTCTCCTGCCCCTTCCTCTTCTCACTCCTCCTCTTCCCAACCTCCCTCCCCGTCAAGCCCCCTTCCACACAAACCCCCCCACCCCACGTAACATCCACCGCCTTCCTCCACACCGCCCCCACATCCCGCATCATCTCGGGCTCATAAAAGATCCTACAATCCGCCGGCTCGTACACGAATTGACCCGGCATGCCATCCGAGATGTGCGCCGCGGAGATGGCGTCCCGGATGTTGATGCCGTTGGAGACGCTGCGGTTTATGGGCACTTTGGTTATTTTTTGTAGGGCGTCGGTGGAGGGTGGGGAGGAGGTGTTGGTATTGGGGAGGAGGGAAGAGTAGGCCAGGGAGGTGTTGGCTATGGAGGCGATGGAGGGGAGGTCGAGGATTTGTGCGCCCTGTGGTAGGGTTAGATGGTGTGGAAAGGGTGGAAGGGGGGGGGGGATGATGGGGCGTGATTATGCGTATCACTTCAAATTCAAGCACGGGAATCTGATAGGATAGCGGAGAGGAGAGAATTTAGAAGTGCATACCTTGACACCACCAACAGCTTGGATTTGTCCTGCCTGGGGACGGCCCCCGAGAGCGATGACTTGGACGCCGGCGAGGTCGCGCATGAATGCTGAGAAGAGGGTGCAGGTGGAGGCGCAGTAGCCGTCGGTGAGCATGATTATGTCGGAGGCGACGTAGGGTTGGGTGAGGTTTGTACGTTCGCCATCTAGAGAATATTAGCTTTCAGAATTTATTATCATGTTTTGGTTTGAAAAGGGGGGAGGTTGTGCAAGTTGAAACCCCGCAACCCAGAACGACTTTTAAGGGATCAAAACACGAGGAAAATGACGCTAGCACTTACACCCCGAAATCCACATGCCCATCCCATACGTATCATTAATCGTCAACAACGGATCATTGAAATCCCACCTCATCAACTCCGTAAACTCATCACCCCTCAACTCCACTGGTCCAAACTTGGCGGCGAAATCTGGAAATGGCAAGTTGCTCGTGTTGTAGTCGAAACGGTAGTTGAGGAAGGATTCCCACATGTTGACGAGGACGGCGTCGTCGGAGGTGTAGGGGTTGAAGGGGGGCCCCAGGACCGAGGAGTAGATGGTCGCGGCTTCGATCCAGGAGGGGGATTCGCGGTGGCGGGTGTTGCCGTCTTGGAGGATGGTGGGGAAGAGGGTGCGGAAGAGGTCGTAGCCCTGGGGTTGTTGCGTTAGTGATGGGGTGATGGTTTGTTGGTTTGCAGCCCCTGAATCGAAAAGGGGGTTAAGCGAGACAGCCACATACCGAGAAAATAAAACCCCCACCATTAGCACTCAAATCAATAAGCAACTTCGTCTTCCCCGCCGCCTTACTCTCCTTGATAAAAGTATCAACAAGACTCTGTCCATCCACCGGCGGATTCGGTTCAAAATTCAACAAACTAAGAACAGCCACATCCTCATACCCGCTCCCATTTATATAATACCCACCGTACGAGAGATCCGGCAGCAGAATCTCCGGGATCGGATACCCAGGAACAATGACTTCTTCGACGTTAGGAAGAAGCTCTTCTGTCTTGAGATCTTCAAGGGCCGGAGATTCGAATGCGCCGGGCGCGAAGACTCGGAAGAAGGATTCTCCGTCTACCACGCCGGTCCAGTCTCCCGTGATTAGGGCGTAATTTTCGATGGTGCTGGAAGTCCCGTTTTCGTACGTGTAGGTCGTGTTTGCGCCGGGGTATATATACCTGGGATTTGCGGTTAGAGTAGCTTTTGAAACTCCGAAAGGAGTTAGGGACTTACTTGCAACGTCCGAATCCCGTCCAGTAGCCAGGGATATCACTCCCAGCAGTAAAGGCCTTGGAATAGAAAGCCGTGTTCCAAGCCGCGTCGGCATCTTGGTTGAAAGAGGCTGAGAAGATGAAATTCCCGATATGTGTCGTGGCGTCCTCGCCGTTGATCTGGGTGATTGCTGATGCTGTGTCGGGAGAAGCGAGAATATCACCTGAACAAAAATTAGTCCAAAATTGCAGGGTGGAGAGGAAAGTTACTTACTCTGTGTGTAAATTTTCGGAAGAGAGATCCCATCTTTACTTACTGAAACCAACGCTGTTTCTTTTTGCCACGTAAGACCATTGGTAAGGACATCTGGGTAGAATACAAAATGGCCATCGTGGGATCTAGCGTAGATCTGGTAGAAATCCAATTCGAAATCTTTTTCGCTGGCGTAGGTGTCATTTTGAAGCTTTGCGCCTACTGTTGCGAGGTAGCCGAGAGGATCGTGTGGGGGGTAGAAATAGGTACTAGAAGGTTGGATGTTTAGTCTTGTCTTCTTCTGTGTTTTAGAATATATTTTGAGGTGCTTTTTTGATGCGCAATAATGTGTGTCTGGATCAAAATTCATGTCCAATGCTTATTGACATATTTCCAGGGCCAGCACGTCGTCGATACTGCTCTTATAATGAGACTTTCCGATCCCATTGCAGAGCAAGAGTATCATGGTGAGAAATTCCCTTTCAACCTGCCCCGTATAACCTTTCTCATCGACTGTTTTTAGGGAAATGGTGATATCTCAAGCATTTTTTTAACCAAGAAAGGAGAATCAGAGATGACTGCCTTGCATGACAAAATTATAGCACGCATGCTTAAGCGAACAGCCTTAAGCTTCAGAGCAATCAATCCTGCTTCTCATGAATTGCGTAGCGTAGTAAAGGCTGCCTCACTTCAGTTGACGGCATATTTGACGGAAACAAGTTGAGATTGAAGAGTTCATAACCGAGTGGCATATTTTACTTACGAGGGAGGGTCCTTTAGCCATGCCAAATCTATACAAGGTCAGAAGCTATACAAATATTTATTGTTCAAACTCCAGCAAATACATCCGTCGAGGAAACTCAATTTAGTAAAAGGAAGGAAAGAAGAGCGTCTCCATTCCAAGTACATATATGTGCACCTGGAATTCCTGCCAAGCAATCCCGTCTCTAGCATCCCATGCTAGATTTCAACATTTACAGAGAGAAATCGCAAATCCACATACCACTTTGCCACTCAATATACGGCTTTACATCATTCACAAGCTGAAGTGCCGCTGTTTTGTTCAGAGGGACTGAAGACAGGCATTCCTGTGCTAGTGTTGCAGGCACAGTCGGGGTTGCTAACAAGTTCTATTAGCCTGAATTCGATAAATTGGTCATTGTATTTACTTACCTGTGGGAGCAGTTGCTACCTGAACAGCGGACAGCTGGCTGATGACAGCGCAGGCGTTTGTCGCAGCACTAGAACCTGTTGTGGGAGTGGGAGTGGCAGTTACTGAGACAGCGATGCCGACCAGTAACAGAATTGGGCCAAGGAAACGCATATTTGCGACTGCAAATTGCGAGAAAGGATGGCAAAAGTAGAGGCCGACATACTGGGGACAAGATGGAATCTTTATACCCCATGGTCTATTAGATTATATGCATCCAACTTCTCCATTGGGAAATTCACACAGACCTTCCGAGGGTTGTGTAAACTGCGGCTGGAGGCATCATGTTGACATACTGCACGAACCTGGGAGCCAAGATGATAAGAACGGGGAAAAGCTTGAGTCGCGCAATTGGTAAATACATTACTTACTGAACCTTCAACAAAATTGATAACTGGTGCATGAGATGGGGCCAGATGAAGTTCCAATAGCTCTGGATGCCAGGATGGAGGGCTAGGGGGAAATCTCAAGATGCAATTGCCATCAGGGAGTAGTATGTAACTTGTGATACCACAGAAAGTGCAGATTTCCAATTGTAGCGGCGAAGTAATCCGATCTGCCAATGCCTATCGTGTACCCAATGGCGCCGCGCCGCCGCATGATTGTTCATTGAGGGGTAGGCAGCCTGTACAGGCGGGTCCTGCACCAAGGGAGGGGTAGGGATCTGGCAGATCGCCGCATCGCTTGCCAAAGAGGAAGGTGAAAGATATCATATATCCAAGATGCCTGAATTATGGGAAGCTTGCGATTGGATTGGCAAGTTTGAACCCGGACAGATAAATTCATCGCGCCATAATCAGCCACTTGGCAGAGATCTCCGGGGATTTATCCGTGCCGGTGCTGCGAGGAATTGCAACTTGCCGGTTGTACGTACGGAATGATACATATGACAGACAACACCGCGCTCTTCTTTGCAAACAACGCAAACGACATCTTCTCGAACGAAGGCCAAGTCGGGGTAAAAATGGATGTGTAACCGGGATCGCGGAAAATGGGGTATGCTTAAAGAGGGATAAGCGATTGGAATGCTTAAGACTGCGCGTTGTAGCAGGTCGTTAAGTAAATAAGAATTTCAAGATGCGATAAACTTTTTCTTGATGTAGTCAAGGAAATTTGATGCTTTTCCACGGCGCAAACAAGACTTTCTATGAGATTTAAAAGCGGGGACATCTCTTGGCGTCCAATGCGCTCGGTAACGACCTTCCACATATATAATATTGAACCTTATTCACATCTTTATGAGGGCGGTTTTCAACCAAAGTGAAATCGATAATCATCGCTGAAAGAACAAATACACGCCGGTACTAATATGCAGAGAGGAACAACTTAAACCAAAGTATTCCGGCAGCGAATGGGCAATTTCAAGGGCCAAGGGGAGCAAGGAATATATTTTTTCTTTCCTTCTCACGAACTGAGACTAAATTTAATCATTCGCATTTCAATCAGACACAAACCAAGCGCCAGCCATGACTACATTATTGCGACATATAGAGTAGGAAGCCGGAAATGGAAGTGAATAAGAGCTGCATTTGTAGCCGAGAATTGTTTGGTAGAGAAGTGTCATTCGATTTTGTTTACCGATACGAGGAGTCGAGAAATCGAAGTATTAGAAATTCTTTAATATACAAATACCGTAGTAATTGATTTAGAGCGGCCCCCCTCTACCATTCTAACCTCTATTCTCTTAACCATCCCAGCACAATAAGAATTAAATAACGGAAGTTTTGAAAACGGAAGATATTCGTTCGCGGAGAAACTCGTTCATTTCAAATTTGAACCTGATTCTCTGTGAAAGTCTGGCACAAACACGGGAGAGGGGGTGTTCTAAACTAATTAATATTGTAGAAGTGTGTAAAAGCTCGTGTTTTCATTATGCGGAAGGATATTCAAGGTGTACCTCATGCTGTGGTCGGGTACTCCCGCAAAACCGACCTAAAACTAGACCACACACACACCACCTCATAAAACCTCACCCCTCATACCATTCCTCCCACCAACTTTCCCTCCTACAGTAATATCAACAACACCCCCCGCCCTCACCACAACCATGCACATCCTCACCATCCTCAAAACCATAGCTTCCAACGGCCTAAACCTAGAATCCCTCCTCTCCCCCCTCCCACCGCATCTCCGCTTCTTCACGCATCCCCAGATTCACCCATTCGGAGACGTACAACTGCTGGAAGCGGCGTATCTTTTGCTATTCCTCGTCGTCTCTTTGTCTTTGCTTATGGATCCTGATGTGCGAAGGAGGGGGCTGGGAAGAAGGGTGGTTGTGCTTTGGGGGTGTGTGTGGGTGATGCTTGTTTTTGTAAGTTGAGTTCTGATGGGGGGGAGGGGGTAAGGGGATATTGGGGGTAAGGGAAGATGTTGATGTGTGATAGAGTCGGTGGATGAATTCTACGATCTTCGGTTAGAACATGGGCGGCGAGGAAGCTATTACAACGCAAAATATACTTCTCGACTGCTTTTAGATGGAATCCTATCATATAGATAAAAGCATTAAAGAAGTGGCGAGGACTGTTACCCGAGTTTTAACTACTCTTCTCGCGAACCGTCGACTCGAATTTCTCAAGTCCTTCTCAAACCAACAATCACCTACATAAAAAAACAACTTCGCAGAATAAGTTAAAGTGAGTCTTCATCCACCATAATTCCTTGTCAGCAAGCCAGAAACTAAATCTGCGTTAGCCCGGTGGGGAAACCTGGCTTATAGTATTAATAACCGGATGAATGGAGGGAAACTTGGAAGTGTATACTATATAAGGAGCTGGATAACAATGGAAACTGCGTGGTGTCTGGAAATCAAGACGTTTCTTCGAATCTAATAGCCCCTCTTCTGGTATATATAGATATTGTGGCAGAAACCCTTGGAGGCACCCAACGGCGAAAGTTTGAAAGAAAAAGTGATTAGCTATTTACCGGTATGCCGCGTCCGGAATACATTCCTCTACACATACAAATGGGTATCAAACCTTTCTTATCTCTCCCGACACAATTCCTCTTCTCCTTTTATTATCTCCTCTCCTGTCCTGTATTCCCACGTCTAAATCTATCCCAGCTGCGAATCCGTCCACGCAGGCTCCCCTCTAAACCCCCTTCTTCGTCCTCATCTCCCTCTTCGGGATCCCACTAACAGGTGTCTTCAGCACCGCCCCATTCGCAGGCCCATTCCCAATCGTCAAGCCCGCTTCCTGTATCTCCTCCAAAATCGCAAAGACCCGCGCGATTTTCCGCACGCTGCTTACAAGTAATACTGTACAGAGAGTAATTAGCCTTGCGTCCTCATCCTTTCCTTTTCCCTTTGCTCGCTCACGCTCTCGAATTCCTGAAATATGCTTGGAGGGGGGAATGAGAGAACTTACACCCTGGGATAACCATCCAAATGAAATTGACCCCCACGTAATAGACCCAGAAATACAAAAACTCGGGACGACTCCAGGTAATCCTCTTGTAATAGTGATCGAAAGTGTGAGTGGCGTAATACAGGATGAGACCGTACATCTGACCGACACAGACAATGATTTGGATGGGATGACGACAATGGCGGAGAGAACAGACGCGGGATTGAGGGGTGGTAGTGGGTGAAGTTGGGGAGGATTTGAAGGTTAGGTAGGCGAGGAGGAAGCAGAGAGGGCCCCATGTGAACTAGAGGGGTTAGACTGCGGAATACGAAGGAGGGGGGAAGATACATACAGCAGTAAACGACTCCATAGTGAGCACAAACGCCTCGCTAACCAAATACCTGCTATCACTCAAGGCATACTCCTTCCAAAGCTGCGCAAACAAATGATCCTTCCCCACCATATCCGCATGGTTGAGCGAAAAGTACCCCTCGAAGAATAAATGTATCCATCCTGAGAGTACAAACCAACAGATTGCCGCCTTCTCTTTGCACGGTAGAGAGGGATGGAGTCGGCTGACGGTGCCAGAGGCAAGGAGCAGGATGGCGAGACAGATGGAGGCGAAGATGGCGAGGAGAACAGGCATAGAAGACGTGTTGGCGACGTAATTAGGGAGGGGAAGAGAGGAGGGGGAGAAAGGGTGAGAGGGAGAGGAGATGTGTTCTGTCGGGGAGAAGGGCCACATGGTTACGCTTTCGGGGGGTTTGACCTCGTGGTAGAGAAGGAGGAAAAGGAAAGAAGAGAAGAGGAAGACGGCGCAAAACGAACGAACAAGCCAAAGGAGTCGTGAATCGAAATCGAAAAATATTCAGAGAAAGGGGAGGAAAGGAAAGAGAGGGATTCACGCAGAACAGACAATTTGACAGACCTTGCAAAGAACACATCCCTAAACTAGGCGGTGTACCCCAGAGCGGGGGCATATTCACTTCTACCGTGGAATTCCAAATCCGGTCAGATTCATGAAGCTTGGTCTTGGTCTGGGACGGTTTTTTGGAGGTTATCCCTGACATTTGCCCATGACTGGGCAAGGCTTATGAGGGACGTGCCGAGCCCAAAATTATAAGCGAGGGAGATCATGGTGCTATGAGTGGGGCATTGTCAACTGAAGTGGCCAACTGGAGCTTCTCGAACTTCTTTGCAGATTGATAGTGGAGCAATACATAGATCTCGCTTGAGCAGTCCTACTAAAACGAGGAACCTGACCAGTCAAAAGAGGAGTTGTAATTTTCCAAGTGGATAATCCATGAAAGGGGTACTAATTCTCCGGTTTGTTTTAGAGCAACCTTGATTTGTTGAGCTCGAGGTACCCCTGACTCCTAAGCCTAGCCTTTCGCCGGTACCCCAGTTCCGTATCTCGTCGTGCTCGTGCTTCTATCGTTGAAAAGCTCAAATATTCGAGTACTGTAACCATGTTTGATACTTCAAAAGGAGCTACCTGTATTTCACATTTATGGGAACGAAGAGGCAGAATTGTGTTCAGTTTGCAACACTGCTTGGACAATGCCAATTTCATTCAATGTGACAGATTCTTCCCTCGCACGCTATTGATATCTTCCAGTGGACGCTGGGGAGGAGGGCGGGCCATCCAGTCGGTACGGAGTAACCGCGCGTCAAAGTGGAAGAGTTGGTTCATCTAACTCTCGATGTTTTCAGACAACTCTTCAACGGTAAAGTCTGCAAGAAGGCTCCCACCAAATATCGAAATATGGTTCGACAGTATACTGATATCTGTAAGAAGGGTATCAATATGTTGAAGCATCTGCCAAATTTCAAGATGTCGTAAAGTCATTGGTCCACCACGGGCTGGAATTCTTATCCCGGGAGTGGGGATAACAGGGGACAGCGACAGCGGGGCTCAAATTTGTCGGCACGGCGAAGTTTGTCTCGTAATCGGGACCTCGGCCAGATGACAGTTGCCATCTTCAATTGGAAAAACGGTAAACCTCTCATGTCCATGGGCTATCATTAGGTTCGACGAACTTTCGAAACTGAAAAGTATCGTCAACCTCATCACTACCACTGTCCATTCTTGTAAAACTATCCTCTTCCATAAGAGCCTCAATGGTAGACTGTCCGGGTCTCTTTTCGACTGCAGGTACAAGATTCAGCGGAGATTCCTCTCTCTGTCCGTAAATATCGATCCCTCTTGCTTCCGAATCTTGCCAAGGCACATCTCCGTCGTCTGTTTCTGAGATGGAGGCCAAAAGACAGTCCTGAGTGTCGCTGAATAGAAGAGCCGGAAGGGAAGAATTCGTGTTCAACCACCTCGCAACCGTTTTGCCAATCACTTTTCCACCAGGCATTTGTTCCGCGAAATTTAATATTTTTGGCTTTTCCCAAGAAGGATCCCAAAGGTGTGCAATACCACGGCTTTCTTCGCATCTAATCATAAGTAGCTCATCGATAGTCGGATGCCAGGTAATTTTTGCTATTGGGGCATGGAATATTATTACTGCTCGGAGTAATCGAGTACCAATATCCCATATCCAAAGTGTCGTTGGCATCCCTTCGGTTCTGGTCGCTAAAAGTGTGCCAGAATTGTCGAAAGACATCATATTTGTACCAGTTTTTGCGTCGGCGGTATTAAGGGGAGTAGGAGCCGATGTCGGTGGGAATAAAGGTTGCAACGAAGCTACGAATTCGCGGCCAAAGCCTGCTTTTTGAGGAAGAACTTGTTCTTGCCAGACCTAAGAATGTTAGTTATATCGATTTATAGTCGGACTGAACACTTACTCGCAGCGTATCTGTAGGTGTAACGCCCATCGTATGCTGTATATTGAGAGTTTCGGTAAAGGATGGCGTGGAAAGAATCGTTACTCTCTTACTATAATCGCCAAGGGCAACATGTGTTCCAGTCCGATTCCAGTCGAACATCTTAATGCCAGCTCCCAGCTCGATATCAAGGTCCTCGTTGGAAATCGGCCGTGGTCCATTCCAAGTCGTGTATAGATGTCCATCTGCTGTATATACGAACATTTTATGACCCTGTGATGCCGATTCCCATACTGCAAGCCATCTCCCGTCCGAACTCCATGCAATTCCTTGCGCATCAATTGTAGCCGGATGCCATGATCTAACAACTTCTTGAGTCTCCCGGGCATGAATGCTTATTATATCCTTTCCGCCATTACGAGTCAGAAGCGTCAGGTTGTTTGTTCGTGGTCGATAAATCAGCCCTCTTCCAGCCGAGACAGAGTGGTAGTATTTGGGCGATACAATGTCAACCGACTTTGATGTTGAAAGGTTTATGATTGAAACTTTTAATCCGAAATCCGAGAACACGCAAACTTCATCATCAGTTGCCCCAAAAGATACCGCGGTAACCTTTGTAGTCCCTGCTGTGGGGTTGGTGATGTTGACTGAGAACTGGGGATTGATTGTTGAATAGACACGAATATTGTCTGCAGAAGCCACCAAGACTCGAGTCGAGGATGTTGACCAAAGGAACCACGAAAGAGATGCTGCAAGTTCAGATGGCAGCGTTATGGCTCGTGCGATTTCAAGAGAGCGTGTCGTCCGAATAAGCAACTTGGAGGGGAGGATGGTCGCAATAAATTCGCCATTGGAGCTGGGAAGACATTGGGTCGAACCTGGAATCGATGAAATGGTTAGCAGTATTCACCTACAACTAAAGAACAATGCTTACACTTCAAAGTCCGTGAATATCGCATTTTGGGTGAATTCGGAGAGAATGTAATGGGTTGAAGGGAATATGATGTCGATTGTTTACTTTCGAATTAGGCAACTCCGCCTAATTCTGCCACTTTTGTCCGCTCTTTCCCCACCTCAGCGATCCCCCACTTCACCCGCGCATCGAGTTCCTGTCATCAACATCTCCGCGCAGATAATGCAGCTTTGCTTATTCTTTATCGCCATCAAGCTCGACATGAGGTGCTGCTAGTATGGAGCAAAATTCTTTTCCCTCAAATTTCTCCTGCCCGCTCCTTTCATGAGCTCTCAACGATGTCTCTGTTCGGACGAGTCAACCAGCGGAAGCTCTTGCAGAGTGGCAAGCATCATTTGAGTACTTTTCCTGCACGGAGAAGTATTGCATCTGCAGCAACTGCACCTGCACCTGCAGCTCCAGCTTCCCTACCAGAGATTCGGGGCTACCCGCCGCATAGCGCAGCCCCAAATCAACCTCAAACCACGGAGAATCGACGCGATGCCATCAAGAATGCGAAATCATTCTCCTCGTTCCTCACCGATACGTACCAGCGGCAGCATAACTACCTCCGAATATCCTTGACCGAAAAATGTAACCTACGATGTCTGTATTGCATGCCGGAAGAAGGCGTTCCTCAATCACCTCCGCGAGAACTGCTTACGACTCCCGAAATATACCTTCTTTCTTCACTATTCGTCTCCGAAGGCGTCACAAAGATTCGGCTGACTGGTGGCGAACCCACTGTACGACGAGATATAGTCCCTCTGATGCACCAAATCGGGTCTTTGCGGTCACAAGGCTTACGAGAACTGTGCATCACTACCAATGGCATATCTCTTCATCGAAAGTTGGACAGCATGGTAGAGGCGGGCCTTACCGGTGTAAATTTGAGCCTGGATACACTGGATCCATTCCAATTTCAAATTATGACTAGGAGGAAAGGATTTGAAGCGGTGATGAAAAGTATTGAGCGGATTCTGGAAATGAACAAGCTCGGTGCTGGGATAAAGCTGAAGATCAACTGTGTGGTTATGAGGGGTTTGAATGATCGCGAAATCGTTCCTTTTGTGGAACTTGGTCGGGAACAAGATATCGAAGTCCGTTTCATTGAATACATGCCGTTTGATGGGAACAAATGGAGTAAAGGAAAGATGCTACCTTACCAGGAAATGCTGGATTTGATTCGAGCCAAATACCCAACATTACAAAAGGTTCAGGATCATAAGAATGACACTAGCAAGACGTACGAAATCCCGGGATTCGTTGGAAAAATGGGATTTATCACAAGTATGACACATAATTTCTGTGGTACTTGCAATAGACTTCGTATTACCAGCGATGGGAACCTAAAAGTCTGTCTATTTGGTAACGCGGAAGTTTCCCTGCGAGATATCATCCGAAAATCCAACGATGGGAATCCTATCGATGAAGAAGCCTTTGAAGCTATGAAGCAGATAGAAATGAATCGCCGGCAAAAGCCGACCTCTTTTCAAGAGCCTCTTGGGCGCTCTGATCACGAGAAGGAATTACTCGATATCATTGGGCTGGCAGTAAGTCGAAAGAAGGAGAAGCATGCCGGTATGGGAGAGCTGGAGAATATGAAAAATAGACCAATGATTTTAATAGGTGGGTAAGTCTTTTTTCAATTTGCGAAGCATGCTTGGTTGGAATTCAATGCATTAGTAGTGTATCAGCATATAATACCATGTGTATATAAGCATCATGAATAATAGGCCTTTGGAGAAATGTAAAATTGTGCTATTTCTGTAACGTCGCTGATCCAGGTTTAGATGAGAAAATCAACGGGCAGAATTTTTCAAATTTACAAAAATCAAATCTCAGACCACGGGGTAACCAGTCATGGGTTAATATCCCAATCAATCTTCTATCGACTCCATATAATTGTAAAGGACTGCGTCTTTACTCCACGAAATCTTCACCTCCAACCGTGGCAAAAACACCAACATGCACTCCATCGCAAACTCCAACCCTCACTCACTTAAACGCCCAAGGTGAAGCTCATATGGTCTCGATATCCGCAAAGACCCCAACAACTCGTACAGCTGTGGCATGCTGCTCAGTTCAATTCTCGAACCATACGGTACTTCCGTTGATTCAGTCCAACTCGATGAAGAAAGGCGATGTACTCTCCACGGCTAGAATCGCTGGAATTATGGCAGCTAAAAAGACAAGTGACTTGATACCGCTTTGTCATCCGATTGCAATTACACACGTTTCTCTGGATCTTGAAGTCGTTGCCGGTGACGTTGCTGCCGATAATAATTATACAGATGCGAAGACGTGGCAAGGAACAGGTCAAGGCGATGCTCATTCATGGCATTCAGCCAAGTACAAAATTGATGGTAAACCACAGACCCCGGATAATTTCGGCACAGTCAACATTATAGCAACTGTGACCTGTGATGGCAAGACTGGGGTTGAGATGGAAGCTCTGACAGCGGCCAGTACGGCAGCATTGACGGTATATGACATGTGCAAAGCTGTAGACAAGGGAATGCGGATCATGGATTTGCGAGTTGTGAAGAAGGAGGGAGGGAAGAGTGCGACTTGGGTGAGAAAGTGGGAAGAGAATAGGGGAAGGAGCGACTGTTCGTAAATAACCGAGTCAAGTTTGCTTCACTTCGACAACAGCCTCACCAGCACATCGTACACACTTACTACCTGACCATCACCTACGGATAGCTATTGCGTGTGCCTTTGTACATGCCGACTCAAGCATCTATACATCAAATTGACAATACACTCTACTCTCGTCCTTTCTGCCATTGATGCACAACACCATCCCGAACTCCCAGTCTCGCTGACGCCCATCGGTTTCACTCCTCGAGATTGCCCAGCAATTTCTACAACAACTTGTATCTCTACTTGCAATGCCCACGCCCATGCAAAGGCGGAAACTCCGAAAATCCACCTCCCACCCCAACGCCCTTCCCAAACTCCTCGACACGATCAAGCTCCGCCAACCAATGACCACCCCACCCTACCGCCAAGTCCACGCCCTCCTACTCTCCTGGGCGGAAGACGACATAGGCGTCGAGCCTCAAATCGCACTCCTCTCGCAGGTCTTCAGCACGATTTACAACTTTACGAGTCTGCTTACCTGCTCGATCCCGAGCGAGGATGCGGCGGAGACGGTGAGGTGTCTTGTGTTGGGCTTCTTGGAGAGGTGGGGGAAGAAGGGGAATTTGTTGGTGGTTTATTATAGTGGGCATGGGGAGGTGGCGTTGAGGGATGAGGGGCTGATATGTAAGTTTAGTGCGAAATTGATGGGAACTTAACTGAACTGATGATTGCGTAGGGTGTGCGTTTAAGTGAGTGGTTTGCTAGTATTCCTTTGGAAATTCTATTCTGAGCAACTTTCTCCCTCACTCGGGGGCATCCTTGCCACGATTCTCTAGCAGGCAGCACAGTATTCTCGGGAAAGGCAAGAGTTTACCACTCGCAAACATGCTAACCCCCCAAACTTAGAAAGAAAGGCGAAGACGATCCCCGCGTTATCCCAGAACTAAACTGGACACGCCTCCAAAAATCCCTCGAATCAACCCCCGCCGACGTCCTCCTCATCCTAGACTCCTGCTCGGCCGCAGCATCAGCACCCTACCCCCCATCTCCCAGCACGCACCGCAACTCCAACCCAGACGCGCACACCAACACCCTGGAGATTCTCGCCTCTTGCTGCTTCAGCACCACGGCCTCGGGCCTCGGTCCCTCTTCCTTCTTCAATCTTCTAATCCAGGAATTGTGCTCGCCTACTCTTCTCAGGAGGGAATTCTCCGTGGCGGAACTTCATAGGAGATTGCTTGGGAGAGCGGTTCGAGGAGGGGATGTGGAGTGTAGAGCCCCGGTACTGATTAGGGTTGCGGGTGATGTGAGGGGGGGGAGTATTCTTTTGATGGCGCTGGGTCAGGCGGTTGTTGCGGAGGGGAGGAATATTTTGAAGGTTCTTGAGGGCGAGTTTCAGGGGAGGGATGTTGGTTATGATGAGGTGGCGGAGGAGGGTGAAGATAGGATTAGGAGTTGGGGTAGTCGGAAGGCTGAGGTGGTTAAGAGAAAGGAGTTGAGTAAGAGGGATGAGGTGGGTAAGAGTGAGGTGGCTGCTGCAGTTAGGGTTGTAAAGAAGAAGAAGAAGAGGAAGGCGAAGTTGGGACGACGGAGTAGTACGGGGTCTGGGATTGAGAGTTTGAGGATTATTTGAATGGAGAGTGAAGCGTGACGAGGGGACATTGGGAGGGGAAATTGAGTTTAGGGGGTTAGGTTGGATAGGTTATAGGTCAGTGTTAGGTGAGGGTGAAATTGTAATGGAAATCAAGTTTGAACTGGATATGAAATCGGCCTAGCAAGTAACGACTATTCTATCCCATCCCATCCCATCCCCTCTCCCCTTCAATCCAACTAATCCTCTCCTCTCCCCTCTCTACTTCCTCTCCCTCTTCGAATCTTTATATCCATCTTACAACCTACAACCTACAACAACCAACACCAATTCCTTCCTTTACCCAGAAAATCTCGTATAATAGAGAAGAGAAGAGAGCAAAAAAGTAGGTGAGATAGGCGAAAGAGAGAGAGAGAGAGACGGAACTTGATAAATTGGTAAATCAAAGGTGGTGGTTTTCTGGCAACGCACATCCAGGTGAATTTATTGATCTTACGATCTACCTAGGTAATAACCCCTCCTCTCTCCCTCACAACAACCATCAATCTCCCCACTCAACCATCAAAACCCCACGTCCACACCCACGACTAAAAACAATCAAGCATTTCATTTCATAACACATCTCTCATTAAAATTCGCAAGCACCTAAACTAAACTACCCCCCCTCCCCCCTCCCACGTACCCTCTAAACCTCAGCCTTGGACAACACAATCTGCATATACTCCTTCGTATCCGCCAACCCCAGCGCAGCCTCCTTCAACACCTTAGGCGAAAACACAATAAACCCATGTGGCGCCCCGGGGTAAAACTTGGCGTACGTTTCACCGCCGTGCATTTGCCATTTTACAGACATGACCTACTTTGTCATTAGCACTTCTCTCTTTCCTTTGCAGATAGATTTTCGAGGCAGTGGGATAGAGATAGAGGGAGGATACAACATACCACAGTATCATCCAACAACGGATCCGCCGTCCCACACGCAAAAAACGCAGCAGGCAACCTCCCCCGAAACGGCGCCAGATCCTCATAATACGGTGACACATGAGGAGATTTCATATCCTCCAGCGTAGCGGTAGGCAGGATAGCTTTGCGGAAATGCTGGGATGTACTCGCACTGATGACAGCTGCGTTTTGCAGGTTTTTGCGCATGGGGAGATCGGTGAGGTCGTAGCCGCCGAATTGTAGGATCAGGCCGAGGAGTTTGAAGGAGGGGTGGGTTTTGAGGAGGTGGAAGGCGGTGATGAGGGAGAGGTGGGCACCGGCTGACTGTGGGGATGGGGTTAGTATGTGGTAAGGTGAAGTACCAGGGTGTATAGAGGGAGAAGAGGAGGTCAGAATGAGTTATGTTATATAATCAAAGAAATTTGGTTCTTGCGAGCCGGATTCCATCAGTCAAATCCCTTAACATTGTAATTCATCATACAAGGCAGCCAACGAAACGAGAAAGTTGAAAGAACTCTTTTACGTACCTCGCCACCAAAGAATAGTAGTGGTGCTCCATAGTCTTTCACGGCATTCTTGTTTAGATATTCACCTGCATCAATGCAGTCCTCGGGTCCTGCAGGAAATGGATCTTCTGGGCCTAGCCTGTACCCAATTGATATGACGGCTAAATCACCAGAATTGGCATAGAATTGTAGCAACAGGTCGTAAGATCTCTCATCTCCAAGAACTCCTCCGCCCTAAATTTAGAGTTAGTACTTTTGAAAGTACGGAGTAAAAAGTAAAAATCATATTTCTAAATAGAGGCCACTACTTACACCGTGGAAATGAATCATAACGCCCTTGACTTGTTTTCGCTCTTCTTCACTCTTCCTCGCTGTTGGGTAAATCACCCGAGCAGCAATATCTCTTCCAGAATCCCGAGAAGGTATCTTGAAGTTTATTCCATCCTCTATCACGACTGGAATAGGGAGTGCTGTCTCTCCTGCCCATCTCATCTCTCGATATTTGGGAGCTCCAACCTGAAATAACAAACATTAATATCGCTTTGATAAACCCAGCCAGAAAATACACTAACCTCCCACCACTTGACTCTCCCTTTAGCATTTTCAATCATAGTTTCAGTAACCTTCTTCGATTGCTCCGAAGCGTTAGCGGGGTCGAATTTCGACGCATCGATGAAAATATCCGAAGTGAGAACCATGATTGAAAGACGAATGTTGAGAAGCTATCGTAAACTGCGCTGAGGAGATGTTGAAGGTTATGTAGTAATTGCGTACTGTGCGGCTTGACAGTTTTATATTCCAAGTAGTCGCAATTACTTAGAGCAAGCTATTCGTGAGCGCCAAACTAATGAGCAAGATGAGCAATATGATGTGCGAATGTGGGGTGACAGGTTATGCTGGTTGTACGAAATGCTCGGCAGGCTTAGACGAATTGGTTGCCGTTTTTGAAGGTGGGATCGAAATCTAAGCCTCACAGCCTCGGTTCCAATCACAAACTCCAGGATATGTGAACACAAGAATACAATAGGACCAATTAAAGTCCTTCACTTCTTTGCAATTCTGGAAGACGGTCGGGAGCCATCTACAGGTTTGTATGCAGGGTATTTTCCATTGGTAGCCTTTCGGGATTTTTCTGGGGGTGGTCCAATGATCTTGCCCTTGCCGTAGTTGATAGCAGCCGTCATGGTCGTGAATGGAAGGCCTGCTATAGTCCCAACAGCTTGAACGGGAAGTACAACTGCTGCTGCTGCCCATTCTACGACGATACCGGTGAATCGGCGATTATTCTGACCATTATTTGCCGCAGCAGCAGCCAAAGAAATGGCATCGCCAAGCCTCGACTCCAAATCATGTAGCCTCGATTCTGTTTGGAATGCCTGGAGAGTCGCACGCTTCTCGTATCTCCGAACAGCTCGATTCAATGCATCAAGATCTGGTTGCAAGGTCTTACGGACTTCAGTGATTAATGCCGCTGACTGTTTTCCACTGAGTTGGGGCTCTGGATTTGGTATGCGTTCCATAGCTTGAGCTTCCAGACCAGCAATTCTTTGCAGAAGTTCTTTGGTGTCTTCACTTGGCTTGCTATCTAAACCGAATGGGTTCTTGTTCACCACTCTTTGGAGATGTAGCGTCCGCGACTGGATTAGTTTGGTAAGATGTGCTGTTGGTCGCAATTCCGAGGCGAGCAGGAAAATGGTCAAGTTGTAGTTGGATACGAGTCCTTCAGAGGGCCGACTTAACTGAGCTCGGAGGGTGTGTAGGAGGTATGCGCCCAGTAGTGGAAATACAAAGCAGGAAAGCAAAGCCAGAACCTCATGCATATATAATTCCTTTGCAGCAGCATCGCGAGCTGGCCGTGGTCGAGACGGGTTTCGGGTAGGCGGTTTTACCTCTGCTGTTTCATTCTCTGGTACTTCATCCAAAGTCTGCGAAAAGCTCAAGGCAGCATCGTCATCGCTCTCGCTGAAGATATCCTCGGCCTCGTCTTCTTGAATTCGGATCAATTGGGCGCTATGGTACCAATCCCTAACAAATGGTCAGCACTGGCAACCCAGATTCACAGCAGCTATTTTATTGACTTACCAAGGCAATCTAACAGACCAATTCAAGAAGATGGCAGCGAGGCCTAGCAACATAATGTCGGTAATGACTGAGCTCCCATTCTTGAAGAGCATCCCACCTATCGCAGGGAGAAGCGCAAAGGCCAATGGTGCCGAATGCCAAGCAGATGAATCATTGCTGCGTTCTTGCCCAGCAGCGTTGGGTTTTGGCACAAGCAAATCGTCCGTTGAAGACTGGAAAGATTTCCGTGCTTCGCTCAGAGAGTATTCCGAGATATTCGAACTCCGTCGCCTCATTCCATTAGCAGGGTCCAAATTCGGCACGTTTCGCTTCCCTCCGGGCGAGGGTCGTCTGTTGGACTCATCGATCGTGAAAGCCCTCCGAATGGGAGTGAAGCCTCTCGAGGGAGAGGCTGTTTGTGTTGCTGGTGTCGCTGGAATTGGGGATTCACCGCTGCCCATCGTGGACGACGCGCGATGACGACCAGGGCCGATAATAACGCGTGAGTGGGGGTGCGGGTGCGGTGGATTATCAAAGGTAGACCTTGTATTGACCTTGGCGATGGGTAAGAGTGCAAGCTTTGTAGGGATTGCGATTACAGCCTGCTGCAGTTCGGGATGTCAATTCTTTGAAGGAGGATGAGTGCGCTTTTGCGTTTTAATTTACGGGGGGAAAAGAAATGGAAAGCCAGGACAACGAGTCGTACAAGTACCTTGATTCAAGCCATCGTCAGCTGGAATTTTGGTCGCGCCTGCCTGCTGCAAGGGGGCCGCGCTATGTGGTAGCGAGTCGGCAGCCCATATGCAGGCACTACTCTACAATACCCCGTACAACCGCAAGGAATGGAACGTCACTATTTCAATAACATGTTTACTTTATTCAAGCGTATTTCGAGGTGGATATCGATCTTCTTCTGGCAAGTCTGGAGATCATAGAACAGTTTTGCTGCACGTCATTTGTCACTAGAAGAAAGAGACCACTAACAAGTTTTGAAATGTTGTTAGTGAAACTTGCTTGATCCTTTTAGCTCATCTAGCACACAATGTACACAATAAGCTACCATAATCGAAGTTTGGTTCCCCGACATTTACCTTGGTAGCTCCTGTCTTTGTCCAGACCATCTAGCGCAAAAGCCATCTACCGATTCTACCCCCTTTCCACTCACATCGTCACCATTCTACTTCTTCTTCACCACAAACATTCCAGCCACCCACCCATACCACTTCTCCATCCGCTTCCCCATAACCCTCATCATTACCCGATCAATCTTACCCCCGGGATGCGGTCTATGGAAATTGATCCTGCCACCCCAACCCCGATCGTTAACCTCGGGTTGAAATACAACTTCCGAACCCGTGGTCTGACGCGAGGTAAACCCAACATCCTGCATGGCAAGCACGAAATCGTCCCAGTTGATGAGCTTGGAAGAAGCTTCTGCGGAAGATGAGAACATGGTGTTGATAACTCGCAGGGTGGGTGCTTTGACGGTGATTTGGCGCCCGGGGGCTTCTTCTTTGGGTGAAATTGTGAGGTTCTCGATGTTGGGAACTGTGGGAACTGGTGCTGGCTTTTCTGAGTGTGTTTTGGATTTTTTGTTTTTCTTGGTGGCGGGAGGTTCGCTAGCTGGTGTTGCACCTACATCATGAGCTCGCAATTAGCACAATATCGTCTCTAGCCATCTAGATTTAGGAACAGGTGTGTGGAGATGAGCTCGCCATTTTAAGCAAGTGCGTCCGTCAAAACTAGGAGCGTATGAGGATCCGAATTCCTCAGTACTAGAGACCCTTTTTTGAACAGGCACCTAGGAATATGTGCGGTAAGGAAGCCATCTTGGGTCATTGTCTCAAATAATTGAGGACAGTGACCCTATTGCAGATGAAGTGTTATCTGAGGAGCTTTGAACCAATGCGAGTTGAAAGTCCAACTTGGATTAATTCTTCCACAATATACATCGCGATGAATTGAACGAATCTGTAAAGGAAAGTTTGAGACTTACCCCATTCGGTTTGTGCTGGTCCAACTGCACTCGAGCCACGTCCGGAAAGTCTTTCAATCCGATCAACAATTTTCTGACGTTTGGCAGCTACCAAGTCATTGTAATTTGGCTCCAAGTCCGCCGACAATATCTTCAAATCATCGGCAATATCGGTAGATGACCAGAGCTTAGGATTCTTCTTCAAGAAAGTCTGCCGCTTCCTTCGAATCACGGACCAAAAGTTACCAAGCGCGGCTGTGGTGGCATCAAATTGCTCCAGTCTCATCTGGTCATTATAATTCGCTTTCGTAAGATGACTGTCGAAAGATTTGACAAATCCGAGAAGTGATTTTGATGCGTCATGGTCATGAGGAAGCCTATACATTTCCTCTGTGATTTTCTCTATTTGATCACGGAGCACCGTTGGTCGACCCAAAGTTGCAATTTTATCCGGCGCGTATGAATTCAGTTCACCTAGCACGTCAGGCATAGGTAAATGGCAGTGAACAGTAGAGTAAAACTCTTCCGCTGCAGCAAAATCGGTGTACCTATCGTACAGTTCCTCGTCGAGACGCGATGCATCCTCGGGGGTCGTGGAAGAAAGATGTTCTTCCAGAAAAGACCATTTCGTGATCATGTCAAAATTTCCTGGGTCGTTTGAGCCCTGATCCATTGGCAATAAGTGAAGGATATAAAAGAGCGGATCTTTTTGCTGCAAATCTGGACGGTTGACTCTTCCCGTGATGGCAACTTGGTCAGGATCCGAATAGTCAAATTGGAAGTACCGCCGGAATCCAGGTTGCCTCGAGAGCTTCATTGGCAGATCTGCCCCGCGAAGCTGCATCTGAGACTCGACAAGAAGTTCCAGCTCTTGTAAAGTTTGCTCGTACTTTGCTGGTAGAGGTAATCCTGGATGGATAGACTCTCTGAATCTCTGCTTCATGTCCTTGACGTTTCGGCATGCTTCCGCTATCCATGACCAAGACCAGTATGACCAGATTGAGTAGTATACTATATCAGAAACTGTGTATTTGCAAATGTCCTCTATCGGGTGACTTTCGGGGTATGCTACCGAGGCCATCCGAATGACTCGACGTAGGTATGCCGGATCAGTCTGAAGAAGCCAGAGATAATCGCCTACCATGTTCATTCTGGCCGTAGCTTTGTCACACATGGTGTCAATGTCGAAAAATGGGGGAGCCGAAAATGGCTGGTTAGTGAAAGAAGACCACAGATCAATACGACCGCTACGTTTGAGCTCGACTTGAAAGTCCGCTACTTTGACTTGGTCTGTAGCTTCGCTCACACCTTCAACCAGCTGCTCAACAACCTTGCGAAGAAACCTGAGAAGGACCTCTTGAGCTTCGAGAACCAGTCTGGCACGTGGGAAACCAATAATTTCATGGGTATGTGCAGTTCGAGGCTCCCATGGTATCAATTTACCATATTCGGGTCCGTACATGACCATACACTAGAAGATATGGGTTAGCAGTTTTCTTACAATGTGACGACTTGAGAGTTGACAAAGAGAACCAGTGCTTGGGAAGCCAATGCCAAACCAGTCGACGAGCCTGTTAACAGGACTCCCGCTTGGGCCATTGTAGAACCGTATCAGAGAGAGAGTGTGTGTGTGTGTGTGAACTCAGACTTCCTGCGTCGAATGTCTGATGTCTGGAATTGTTTCTGAGCATTGACTGAAAAGCTTCAAATCCGATGATAACGATATGTCCCATTCTTTCCAATATTTGTGGTAAAGTGCAAGTCACTTTATCCATGGGGGTTGTGCATATACAAAGATCGAGAGACGGGGCGCAAGAACCAAAGAACCAAATGGCATACAAGATTAGAGGCAGAAGCATCAATGTCAACTAGACCAAGTCTCCAACCCCAATTCAATTTTTGGTTGTCGTACATAGCCCATTGCTCAGGGCCATAAAGAGTTCTGTTTTGAAGTAGACCTAGCAATCTCGAGGGATCATTCTTGAGACCGTCGACATTCATATAGTCTAGAAGTACGACGTTCCGATACTTTCTTGCATCAAGTTGACCAGACCCATCGAGAGCACGGCTTGTGAAGAGAGGAGCGAACCATTGTTTTTCGAAAAGACCTGGGTCTGCTGTTTTCAGATTCGCTGCGCGTTTGTCACGGCTCTTCTTCTTCCATCGGCTTGCAATTATTTTTCCCTTGGAGGACCATTCATCGCGAAGGTATCCTAGATCGGCATTGATGCTTTTGAGGTGGTCGGTTACAATGTATTTGCATTCTTCGTCAGGCAATTCCAGTGAGTAGGACAACCCAGATGGAGGGACTTGTATTGAAGCATCTCGAAATGAAGACGTGCAAATTTTGCAAGAACAAGGTGGATTGAGATAAGTAAAGGGGATACCATCCTGTAGTATTTGGGTAGGCATCTTGAGTTTCGAGGAATCGACAGACTTGGGTGTTTCGAAAAAGGTCGTTGAATAAACCTTCGTTTGCTTTTTGATAGAGTACTCTTGCCAAGGACAAGGAGGAGCAGGGACCCTCCACTCTTTCATGAAGCGGCACTCCAAATTGCTCAATCGCAGCACAATATACAATGCCGCTTTAACCGACCTGGCTCAAATCGCATGCTTCATCTCGTTTCTTCCTTCGAATGCGAGAGAATTGCGAATAATCGACTGTTCATCAGATGAAATCTTACGTGGCTCGGTGATTTCTTAACAAATTCATTTCTCAACGCTGTCACGAGCTGCGTCGACAGGGGCTGAATTCCAGCTGGCACGTGAATTTGTGGCTGATGCGCCCGACTGCCCGATTTGAAGGTGGTCGCTGACGAATCATCATGGAGATAATTTGAGCAGGTTGTTTGGCCTGTCCCTCCGTCAGGTCCTCAATGCATGAAGGGCCCATATTTTCTCGCTATTAACGGACTTGAGTGAATGTACCCTTTCTCCGTCGACATCCTCCTCATTTTGCGCCCTTCAACACCAACACTCTCTTTACTTTCTTCCGCTTTCATCTGAACTTCCTCGAGACCTTTGCTGTTCTTGAGGCGACGTTCACGTCAACGTCTACGTCTGTGCGAGTACCAGATTCACAATCCCAAATCCCTACAACACCTGTCGCATCCCCCACCCGAGTGGTCCGATTCTGAAAGGCCAGACAAGCATCAAACAGAAACTTAGGGCTTGTTCCGACCTAGCATGATGGCGTCCTTCAAGCGCGGCGCATTGCCGAATCTAGCGGTTATCATCATTGGAATTTTGACGTCTGCTCAAGGAGTAACAGCACACGGCGGCCACAACATGGAGAAGATTCAGGATGGCGAGGCCGTCTCGCAAGACCCAATTGTGCGTACAAAGGATGGGAACTGGTGACGCGAATACCATGCTAATAGACTGAATAGGACGCGATATTATGGACGCATATTTTGTTGATGATGCTAAGTTTTGGCATCATCTTCCCTACTGGAATGGTGCTCGGAGTACGTACCTACGGATAACTGCATTGGGATAAAACTGATTAGGAGAACAGATTACGCGGAACCGATGGCACGTACCGGTGCAAGTACTTGGGACAGTAATCGCAGTATTATCATACTTTTTGGGCCATCTACACAAAGGACGAGCTTTCGCGAAGAACGTACACGGCTCGTTTTCTAATATCTTGATGATTATGCTTGTGGTGCAAGTGGTTTTCGGTATTTACCTCAAATTTCACATCACGAAGGGATTCCACGGAAAGATTCGAAAAGTTGCAGTCTATGGTCATGGAATTGTGGGAAAGGCCATGCCAGTAATGGCTTGGGTTCAGATGCTTTTCGGTGGTATTGCAGCCCTTGGATTCTGTCGAGACGATCATCTGGGCCAATGTCTTGCCCATTTCATTATGGGAAGTGCCTTCATCGCATACGGTATTATCCTCACAATCATGATGCTAGTGGGCCAGGCATGGCTGAGAAGAGTTGGACGCTCGCAAGAATTCTTTGATTCGGCAATTATTGCGGCTTGGGGTTGTGTCAATACATTTACAGAGCATAGATGGGGTGGAGCCTGGGTTGCCAATGATGTTCAGCATACCACAATGGGTGTAATTTGGTGGTGTGCAGGTCTTGCCGGTCTTTGGTTGAGTCGAAAGCGAGACGGATCACCAAAGAGGAACTTCATTCCTGGATTCGTTATTTTCATCACCGGTTGGGGCATGTCCGCACATCCACAGCACTTGCCACTTAGCACCATGGTACATGTAGCCTTTGGTTATACGTTGATGGCTGCAGGATTGACAAGAATTGTCGAGGTAGCTTTTGTTTTGAAAGACAGAAGTGCTACCGAGGACGGAGAACCCAATAGCTTCCAATACGTTCCAGCATTTGTAAGTTTCTTAGCCCCTTATTTGATGGCAAATTACTGACGTTGGCAGTTGTTATATGCATCTGGATTCTTGTTCATGGGAGCTACAGAGGAACAGATGGAATTGGTCTCGGATTCTGGCATTGACCATGTATCCTACGTACTCATTTTGTACAGCTTTTCTTTCCTCATTTTCCTATTTACAAATATGCTATTGCATCTGTACTCAGTCAACTCGTCACCACCTGTTCCACCCAAGGATGGCGAGGCGCCAGCGCGAGCCCCTCGGATGAACGGTCACAATCACTCCGATTCGAGACAAATCCGAGATGCCGAGGAATTTGAGCTGGAGGGTTTGATGAGTGACGACGATGAGAATCCTGAGAGCCCTAGCACGTTAGGCAAGAACAATGAGGCGAGAGTGGATTAAGAATCTGGACCGTACTTGAGCGCTCCTTTGTACGCTGGTAATATAGGGATTTTCTTACGGAGCGGGCATTATAGCATGGCGTGGCGTTCATGGAATCTGGAAAGTAGATACAATTAGAAAATTCACAAGGAACTTTCTCCATTCAGCTTCTTTGGCGTTCGGGATTGCAATTTGTCTCTTTTCTTTTTTTACTCATGATGGCTCACATGCTAATTTGTCTCTTCCCACGAAGTATTGATCTTGTAAGTCGCTATACTATAAATTCTCCTTCCACTGATTCCACACCATCGAACCTTGCCAGTCTTTACTTTCCAGAGGTTGCTTATTCATACTGATACCGTATTTCACTCTACAGTATATAAATTCACATGCATCGTTCTTGGTAAAAGCCAGTGCGTAATGAACTCTCACTTTACTATTTTCTTCACCTAGAGTTAGTTCTCCGCAGGGTATAGCTTTACATTGAAACGCGTGTCACTGTAGCGAGCATGCCAAAGAAAAAAGGCTTAGAAAAAAAGAGATACAGATATACGCTCGCTCAAGCCATCTCACGACAACTCCCCCCTCTGAAATCTAAACGCTGGAGATTCAAACTCACTCCAACCCATCCCCCATCCCCCTTCCCCTTCCCCTTCCCCCCCCTACTTAAAAACACAAAACCCTCAACCCACAACTAACCACCACCCCCCTTTTCCTCCCCCCACACAACCTCCGACGCTCTTCCTCCATGACTTGATACCAGTACCACTGCGCCACATCTGGTAACTGGTCGCGCAGGTGGTGGAAATTCATATACCGACAAGAGTCGTTTTCTGCGGCGAGGAGGAAATTTTGGAATGCTAGGTTAGGTTAGATGAGGGAAAAGGGGGAAGGAGGGGGGAAACGGACCTCGATCTTGTAACTCTCTCTCATGTGTAGGGGGGTGAGGACTGCGATGACGACTTAAACTCCGCAATACTCGACGCCGCGTCGATGCTGCTACGCTGAATCCTCGCATTGTGTTGTTTTCAATTTTTCTGTTTTTGCTCCCGAAAATGTGTGTATGTACCGAGATGAATATTCGAGGTTGAGATTGTATATACCGGATATTAGGATTGTGAGGGATGATATTCGAGGGTAGGTATATCGTAGGAAGAGAAGATTTTCGTGGTGAGATTGAGGTATGTTGAAGGGAGATCGAGGGATTGAGGGTTTGGAAAGAGAGGTGATGGAAAGAAGGGGTCCGTCTATCGCACTTTCCTTGCGTTTTGGACAAGCGGAGCTAATAACCATGGCAGGTCGACACCTTCCTTCTCCTAATTAGCACTAACCATATTAACTGCGACAAGATTCAATATGGCTCGACGGGATTATAAGAAGTTCAAATTTTGGAGTAGATGTAGAATTGAATAAGCTCACTCGATTTGAATGCTTCGAGAACGAGGGCTGGGAACAGGAATCGACAATTTCACATCAAAAAAAATCGAGTGAAACAAGGAAAACGGGAAGAAGAAATGTGATGGTATTATCGACTTATTTTGGTAGTACATTTTGTTACATCGGAACGGCTATTCCTGCTCTTGGTTCCTATTAGGTTGAAGCTCGTAGCGGCAGAAGCGTTCACGAGTTTGGTAGAATTGGCCGAATTTTGCTTCTTGAAATGAGCTCAAGACCAGCAGGAATCTTGGTGATTACTGCCTCAAAAAGGCAGCTCCTTCTTCCTTTCGACCTCTTTGGTTCATTCCTGGATGGTTTGGGGAAGAGTCTTTTCGAAGCTCGAGTCGAGATCCAGATTTCGTTATACAAGTCAAAGGTGCCGTAATTTCAGCGCCCTTTACTGAGGATATCTTTTCATCCCCATCCGCTCATATCCCCTGCATTTTCCTCAACTCTGCTTCCACCTTGGCAAACGAGCCTTCAATCTTCGCTTTTTCCGTTCCGCTCATCTTCCTCAAAACATAGCCAGCGACTACATTCGGCTCCCTACTCTCGGGTCTCCCAATCCCTACCCCAATCCTCTTATACTTTTGTCCAGGTAAACACTTTGCAATATCCTTAAGCCCATTATGTCCCTTTGCACTCGCGCCCCCATCCCGTACCTTGACCTCCCCCATTGGAAGTTCAAGCTCGTCGTGTACGACCACTAATCTTGCCTCCTCTCCTCTTGATTCCTTCTGGAATTGACGCCATGCAGCACCGACGCCGGCGCCGGAGACATTCATCAAGGATTTACTCTGCCAGAATGTCAAGCCTGGCCCCGAAGAGACGACGCCATTTCCAAACGCCCGATCTTTCTGGAAGGGAGGATATGCGAGGGAGGAGGTGAGGACGGAGAGGACGGTGTGGCCGGCGGAGTGGAGGGTGTTGGTGTATGGAGCGGGATTGCCAATCGAGCATACAAGAAGTCGAATTGGTGTTGCCATTTGGGTGATTTCGGTTATTGAAATAGGTATAGATTCTGCTGCCGGGACGGTCGTGCCCTCTAAATTTTCTGGTGTTGTTGTGGATGTTGAAGCGTTGCGACGTTGTCGTCTGGTCTTTTTCTTGGAGGTTGACTTTTTGTCAAGGCTGAGAGAGTCCAGATGATTTTCGCTTGGCGATTCTGGTGGCTGAGACATTTGGGCCAATGATTTACGCGATTGTGCAAGGCTGCGAAAACAATTTTGGGAGGCAAACGCTGGCAAGTAGAAACCCAATAAATCGGAAATTTTGTACTTCTAAAAAAGTACCAAAGAATAAAAGCAAAAGAGGAAAGATATAGAAAGTTTTACTCACGTTGTTTAACATTCACTCTGACGCCGCTTTGTCAGACTAGTACCAGGGCTTTGTGAAGAGTCATCACCGGCTTCTAAGGCGGGTGTGGCGCACTCTAGAAGACGGCTGTGCTATTCATAGCGCAAACACCAGTGCCAGCGCACTTGCCCTTCTGTCATAATGCCATTTACGGCTTTCATATCGAGTCGGGTATGGCAAGGTAAAGAAATCGTATGGGCGATAACGCAATATTCATTATCCGAATGATCTAGTACGCCAGACTCCCCCAATCCTGCCGTGATTACATCTACAGGCCCATTATCATTACCCTAAACCGTCCCGCTAATGCTCAATTCTCGAATCTCTTGAAGGACCTGTTCCACCCTACTGTCAAGGGCTCCTTGGGCGTACTGTTCTCTAGTATCCGCATCTAGGTATTGTTGAACCTGGGCCATCCTGGAATATGCTTCGGCGCAAAAACGAAGTTGAATCTTTACGAGCGCTTCGAAACTTGGATCTAGGTAAGGAACTCGGAGGTCGATTAATTGAGGAAGTTCGGTAAAAAGTTGTTCATTGAGTTGTTCGTATGCTGCTTTGGCCATTTCCGTTTCCTTTTCAGCACGAGGAAGCTTGGTAACGTCTTTGTCTGGCTTTTCGACTAGCTTCTTGACCTTGGCTCGCATCGCATCGTAATCGAGGAGTTTATGATTGCGCTTCTTGATACATTCATTGATATCGGGAAAGTATGCGCAGAATCGAGAGATAGGTTCAAGGACGGTGGTACTGAGAAGAAGTCAGAGATGCTGGTAATTATATCAAGGGATACAAACCGGTATGGACCATCTAGTGCCTTGATCGTTTCCGCATCAAGGTCCTCCACCGCCTGCTTATAACTTCTACTGACACCATCCTTTGCTCCCGCATCACCATAGAAGGCATCAATCGTTTCTGCGATTCGCATTTGGGAAGCCGTCATAGCTATTTTGGTCAGCATAACCCCAACAATCAAGCTTCGCGCAAACCAACCTCGTAAGGAATCCAAGTACCCCTTTGCCTCTTTCTGTAGTCGCATCGATGCGGCTTCCATAGTTCGGTATCGTCTGTAGGATTGTAAGAACTCCGGTCCGTCAAATAGGTCCATATCTCCTACCTCTCTTCAACCTCATAGTCTCGGTCATTGGTTTTCTCGACATGACCTGAAAGGAGTGAGAAAAGGTTGCACCAGCGAATTGTCCTGCCTACCAGTCTTCATCATAACCTGTGTCGTCGCACGGTTGACATTCTTCTTGAAGCCTGGATGTTGGTGTCAGCATATGGCCCTTTCGGCATTGGTAGGATTTATGGCATACCTGCCCACGACATGATGGCGACTTCTAAGTGCACTTGATATTGTAATGATGTGAATGCGCGCGGCAAAGGAAGTATTTGAAAGAGTGTCGGGGTTGCTGGCGGTAGCTTTGTGGTGGTTACAGTATGATGGGAAAGTTGGATGATGAGACCCTACGTCGCCTGTGGCGGAGCCAAATGCGGGCGAGGCGTTCGGAAACAGTGAAAACCCCGCCATTAAAATTCCATGCTTCCTTTCCGCAAAAACACAATCACAACCCCAATCACAAATCTGGACGTTTGCAAACAGCAAAGATCTCCACCACCAATTTTCTGCGCAGTACTCTGAAATCTCTCCCCAAAATCCAAAATGCCTTCCCGAGGAAATCCAAACGTTCCAAATAAGCAACGTCGCGTTGCCAATCGATCCAAGATCCAATCCAAGAACGCAAGCAACAAGATCACCAAGAATCCACGAGGAACCGCAAGAAGCAATGTCCTACACCCTACAAGTGGACCATTAGCCCCAGTTTCGGGCAAGAAAGCTAGGAAGTTGGAAAAGGCAAAGAACAATGCGAGAAGGAGAGCGATTGAGAAAGCAATGGAGCAGGATGGAGAAGTTCAGATGACTGGTAAGGCGCCGCGAGGGTTAAGCACGGAATACGTTTCTAATTTTTCTAGATGCGCCCAAGACGACTGAGTCCAAAAAATCAAAGGCGACCGAAGATACGATGGAGGTTGACGAAGTGCAGTAATGGCACGAGATGGGACGAATAGTTATGGCCAGGCTTGCTTTCAAGGCGTTATGGATGGATGGAAAACTTTGTAAATTTCGGCGCATAGTATTGAGGAATACCCGATGGCTGCATACAGAATGGCACGAGCTACATCGACGGTTCTCCACTCGAGAACTCTTAAACCCATCCTAGCCTACGTCCGAGGAAGCTCAAAGCGCCAGCGACCGCTGTGACACCAGTGAAGACAATCAGGCTCCCAAAGCCAGATCCGTATCCAAATTCTGCTTGACCTTTCCATGGACTCCCTTTCACTAGGAGATCGCTCAATGGCCCCGATGCTACTGCTCCAATTCCGCGACCTGCACTGATGGCTCCTATTAAGAGTCCCACATCAGTCGATTCGTCTCTCTGCTTGATAAGTTTGAGAAATCCTGCATTCGTGCTCACGAATCCTCCTGCAAAGAACCCGTACAAAATGCTAAAAATGCAAAGAAGCGGAATTGCATCAGAAAATCCCCAAAAGATGAAGACAGAGGTCGCGGCTCCAACGCTGCAAATTAGGATGACGGTGGTAACGTGAAATCGATCGATCAACCAGCCAAAGATAATTGTGCTTACGACTCCTGCTGCGTTGATAAGTGCTACCAGCAGTGAGCCGATAGACGAGCTGAGACCGAGTGAGCGAGCAAAGGTCGGAAGGTAGATACTTGGAATGAAATATCCTAGACTTTCCAGAGCGAGACCTGTCAAGAGCATCCAAAATGCTGAAGTTCGAAAAAATCTCAATCCTCGACGAGGTGTGTGTCCTACTGGAGTGATGGGTAATCTGGGACGGACAAAGTATACCAGTGGCGTGGACAGAACCATGATTGCAACAGCCCAGATTCGAAGCGTCGTTCGGAATCCATACTTTTCCAAGAGGGAGTTTATGATGAATGGGATTACCAGGCCACCTACACCTGTTCCAGCCTCTCAAATCATCAGTCTCATCATTCCAGGATCGAATTGTGGATAAGAACTCACCCACATAACCCCATACGCCAACCCCTTCCTCCTAATAAACCACTCATCAAGAAACATAAGTGCGGGCATATAAATAAGCGTCCCGCCAACTGCATACAAAGCACCTTGCGTCAACACTAGGTACTTGACCTCATTTGCAAACGACGCTGCGATTAACGCGAGGGCCATTAATGGCATCCCGAACCATTTCGAGGCGGAAGCGAGCCAGGGCCATTTGCTGTAGGCTGGGGAGCAGGGCACGCAGAAGAGGTACATGATTCCCTAGTTTCGTTCAATCAGTTGGTCCTCAAGCTTCAAGTGAGAAATGTACGTACTGTTGAACTTGTGCCGATTACTGCGATTCCTGTGGGGTCGGAGGAGAAGGGGGGATGGGTGCTGTAGTATTCTTGGAATACTCCGAAGGAGAATGGGAAACCTTTCATGTTGTTAGGTTGCTGACGAGGTTTTGAATTCGTGAAAGTGGTTTGGGCGTGCTAATTACCCCATACGATTGCCTCAACGACAAAACATGCTAAGAGGAATAACCATGCATCTTTCCCACCATCTGCTGGTGGAAGGGAGAAAGTTCCATTTTGCGGACCTCGACTTTCTTCTTCTTCTAGGTGCTGAGCTGTTTCGATTTCGCTCTGAATTGAGAGGTCAGTTAGCGGGATTGGATCCATGTTGGATGCTGTGAAAGCTTCGCTTTATTAGCTTAGTGTTGAGAGATTGTTGTGATTCTTGATAGTCCCTTTCAAAATGGGTACTTTGATATTACGAGCTTTAGTTTTAAGCTGCTGCCTGAACTTGAGATGCGCTGATAGGCTATTAGTGTGCCACCGGTACAATATTGTAAAGTGGGGAACGCGGTGTTCCCCTGGATTGGGTGTCTTTAGCGAGGAGACGACTGCGAACATTCACTTTCATGCGAAGGGAGAGTGACGTAGTGTAAAACCTATCTACTACGAAATCTCTGGGGAAGAAAGGAAGGAAGTTACTTGAGATAGTATAGAAGTGCGATGGTGACTGATTGTCTATTTGTGCTAAGAGATTAAAGTGATTCAAGGTCGGCATGCCGAGTCTGTAATGTCTTTGGGGCTCAGATACGACTCGGAAAAATAATGAGCTCTATTATTCGAACGAACAGAGCCTAAGCTATCAAGTAGAGGGCATTGAAATTGGATCCACTTGCATATTCTATTTGGACACTTCATCTTACATAGGTAGGTTATGACTGCTGTAAGCACAGAATTATGCTAGGATAAGGTTAAAGTTGGCTCTGTTGTATGAAAGTTCGAGTGGATTGGTTTAGGGAAGCACCTGCGCTAGCGGGCCACTAGCGTGGTCAGGATATTTAGGTAGGGTTGGGCCTTGTAGCGACTGAGTATCTTACCACTTAACCAACACAACCTCACCTTCACACTACACCTCGACACACATCACCATCAACACATTCACTTCATCGGCGCGGAGGTCCAACATTCCCCGGCCGCCAGTACCATATTAGTCCAATTAGCGAAAGCAATTTCACCAATCACAACCAGGCCTGATGAGCCGTCGACGGTGTTCCAGGTGTTGTGTGCGGCCCTTTCGAAACGGGCGAGTAGCGGAGGAAAGAACTCAGCCCCGGCGCGGACGATCTTTAAATAATGCCCTCGTGGTGTTTTCTAAACCCTGGCTTCGGCTGGGGTGGAGTTTTGCTGTTTTTTTTGGTCGTGCTTTTGGTGCGGAGGTGGATGAGTGATGTGATGGGCGGTTTCGAGGTTGTTGATGCGCGCGCGAGAGCTTCGCGAACTTCATGCCGAGACCCATCAATTTTCATCCCCAGCTTTCCTCTTAGGTAGTTGGTTTAGTTAACCCTTTTGCAAGGGAGCGAATTGATGGCTTGAGAGCAGGGCTTTTTAGGGTTTTTACCCAATTAATTGGGAAGAGTGCATGGGAGAGTCTTGCCCAAAGCTGCTGGTTAGGGCCAATACAAAAAGAAACTGAAAAATCATCGGTTTTGAGTGTTTTGAGTATGAAGCGAGGAATGTTGATTGGTGGGAGAACTGGAATAAAGTCGAGACAGATAATTGTCAAATGGGTTTCTGTTGATTGATCTATAGCGCCACCATTTAGCGTCCGTCGTTTGAATTCAATTCTGTCTTATGGGTCAGGCACAATGAGGGTCAGAATGAAAAGAGTCTTGAAAAATGGAAGAGAGCTCGTTTGTGGGAGAGACTCTGTCGTTTTGATCCTCGATTCCTCGGTCTCTCTTATTATCTTATAGCTCTGGCGCGATGAGTGTCAAAATGAGATAACACTTTCATTCAGATTTTTATTCTCTCTTGTAGGTTCGGCACATTGGAATCAAAACGGTAGCAGGGGAGGTGTCGTAACCAATTCATGCGGCACTAGCAGGAGTTATTTTTCTTGAAGTAGAAACGTCTGCTACATCATCACCCTCTTGAACTCTACATTGCGAACACTCCACCAGTAGACACTTGGACTCACCCACTTCATATCCTACCAATTTCTCAATCCCCCAACTACATCTCAGTGATCTCACCACCACCCTACGCTCCAAACGCCTTATCATACCCCGTAAGCGTAAACCGATACTTCACATCCGTCCTATGCAATCTCTCCAGCGCCTTCACCAGCCCCTCCTTCGAAATATCAATCTCCTCAACCCAACTCTCAATGCCCTTATCCGCCGCCAACTGCAACATCCTCAAAACCTCCTTTCTCGATCCCAAATGACTCGCCCCAATCAAACACCCATTCTCCATAAACGTCTGCGTCTTCACAACCTGTCCCTCGCCCTCTGGCAAACCAACACTCACCCAACGGCCATGCACATCCAACATACTCAGATACTTCTCGAGCTCAAAACCCTCCGAGGAAGAAGCCGTGTTGACGATGAGATCGAAGGTCATGTAGTGTGGTACATTCCAATCTTTGTCTTGGGTGGCGATGAAACCGTCTGCGCCCATGGCTTTGGAATCTGCTTCCTTGGAGTGAGAGCGCGAGATTACCCATGTTTCAGCGCCCAAGGCTTTGGCGAAGAGCACGCCGAAATGTCCGATTCCACCTAGGCCGACGATACCTACTTTTTTCCCGGGGCCTGCGCCGTTGCGGACGAGGGGGGAGAAGGCGGTTAGGCCGGCGCAGAGCATGGGGGCTGCTTTGGTCGTTGCGAGGCCGTCCGGGATGGGGAAGACCCTGGATATCTCAAGTTAACTTCTTTACTTCAATTGACTTGTATCTCTTCAGGTTAAGAAGAGTTGTGACCCGCTCAAAGGTCAATGTAAGAAAATGGCAAGACCTACCAATGTTCATGAGTCCTAACATACTCCGAATACCCTCCCTGACTCACAATCCCCGTCTCTGGCCACACAGCTCCATACGTATCCAATTGATGCCGACAATACGTCTCGTTATCCGCCTTGCACTGTCGACACTCCAAGCAACTGTAACTCTGCGCACCAACACCAACTCTCTGCCCCTTTTCAATCAAGGTCACCTTGGGGCCGACGCGTACTGCTGTGCCTACAATTTCTAGATTTCAAAAATGTCTCATTAGTATAAATTCATTCCCTTGGAGTGATTGTCTTCATGGGGGCAAGCCCCCAAACCCCCGGGCTCGCTGCGCTCGAAGATAGACTATTAGATTCTCATCCACTAGTCTCTCCCTCTGCCATCTCCAACCACCCTAAGAGATCTAACTCACCATGCCCAACACAAAGCGGAAACTTCTGCTCCCCCCACCCCCCAGAAATCGTATGCAAATCACTAGCACAAACCCCACACGCCAAAATCTTAATATCCACGTCGAAATCACCGAAAGGCTTTGGCGTTAGCTCATTGAGCTTAAAGTCTTTCCACTTAGTGGGGTCTTCGACTTGGAAACCCTTCCAAGAATCTGGGTAGACCATGTTGAGAAAAATGAATTGGAGATTGAAGGTGTGAGAGGCAAGAGGGTGTGGAAGTTTGTGGCAGATTGGAGTTGGTTTGGTTTTTGTGAGAAGAGGTGGAGAAGGGTTGATGAAAGGTGTGTAAAAACGAGTAAAGAAAGTAAATGGTGTAACGGAAGGAAATAAATACTTAAGTACAACAACCGCATCAACAAATTCCGAATTACCATGGAGCAAATCGGGACCTTTCACAACATGGAGGGGTAAATACCCCACTCTCAAGTCCGCCTCCACCAGCCGCGGGGTCAGATCACCCGTCCTATCCAAACAAGCAATTCAAACAGAATATGTTTAAGACGCTGCCATTGGGTAGGAATAATTCTTCCGTCAAGGTGTCTTGTAATTTCCCGCCAATCGGCGAGAGGAAATGTTCAGCCAGGAGGAAGAGGCTTGACGGTAATAAGAGAGAGAGAGCACTTGCTGGCAAACAGTGATGATAATAAGTGCGCTAAGCCAGCAAATTTTCGCCCCTATGTCTAGCCCGAAAATGCCATGCTCGCTCAAGCAATTTGATGGCAAGTAGTATCTATTACAATGATTCGTATCCTCTCAATCCACTCCATCACCAGCCCAGAACTCCACCCCTTTTGCAAATACGTTGAAGGCATAGAGAAAATATAGAATCTAAAGTTACAGTACCAATTACAAGCAACCCCTTGTGCTAGTCTTATCACAGTCAACGCCGTCGATTTCGCTTCGGCTTTGCTTTCTTTTTGGCGGCTGGCGTTGCAACAATAAGGCCAGCACTGCCTTCGGCGACGTCCAGACCAAGACCGTTCAGTGCCTCGTCATCCATATCGCTGAGGTCTTCACTCAGCCGTGACACAGCATCTCGACCATTCCACTTTTCCTGTGAAATGGTTGTACCTTCTGGATGAAACTCCTTCAGGTACCATGGTACTCCACCAGCCGTCAAAACATCATTGCGATCAGTGCCAGCATCGTCGTTGGAAAGCGGGGGAGTAGGAGGGTTGTTGACCAGAGCAGCCAATGAATCGCCATTGACAGCTGGGTGTTTACCCTTGATGCCATTGATGTGGCTCGCTTTTCCTTGTGTTACATTTCCATCTACTTCCGTAAGAGTAGAATCATCATCCTTTGAACTTGCTGCTCCGTTCGCGGTGCCAGCTAGTTCCTCTTCATCGTCCAAGGCGGATACATCCTGCATCTCCACATCCTTGTTTTCGGTGGCTGAAGTGTTGTGGTCGTCCTCATTCAAGAGCTCTGCCATTTGAACGTCAGCTTCATGTCTCGCTTCCAGGTCAACTGAGCCAGCGTCGCCAATCGATACAGAGATTGCATCTCCCGTAGTTTGCACGCATGCTTCGAGCAACTGATCCAGGTCTCTCACAAGGTCATCGGGAGATTTTCCGGAAATATCAGCTTCTGCACGGACTGCCGCTTGAAGATGTGGTTGAATAGCCTTGATTATTCTCTTGGCAAGTCTTCGTCTTTCTTTGATATCTAGAACAACTGGACGTTTGAGCTCGCTTGAAGCTGGCTCCTCGGGATCTGGAGTGGGTTGAGATATGATTCCACTATGGAATATATTGCCAAGATCATGGGAAAAAGCCGTTGCGGTTGTGTAAAATCTCTCTTGCACTCTTTCTTGAAGGGTGGTCAGACCACGGGTGAAGACGAATTTGATATCGAGACTATGAACAATTAGCATCATGCACCATCGGCTGTACGTAGTGAAAAATATCAAGATTGCACAAAAATCGGGCTGGGCCATGAAAACTTACATCAGAGCTTTCTCGACAACCGGTGGAAAAAGTTTGGCGACAGGAAAGTAGACGGTGTTCACAAGATCCTCTTCAAGCTCAACAGCTGTGAGCTTCTCCCTTTCTCTCTTCAATACGTCCTCAGAAAGCTTCTTCAGTCGTTCCAAGTCGTGAATAAGAACTTGAGCAAATTCTATTCGACGGTTAAGTCTCGGTCTACCCGCATGACCCATTCCAGCAAAATTCCGGCGTGTGATTTCCATTGAAGAAAATGTTTCCATTTGCAATTGAAGTCGTTTCAGAAGAGCAGCACCACGACGTGCCTCACGCTTCAGTGTCCAATATCTACAAGCATCGGCGGCATACTCTTTTCGTTTCCGAATATTGAATCGTTGAAGGGAGCTTTCCACAGAGTTGTACACGACCTGAGGAATCACGGGAGCGCCAGACGGAAGCTTCCAAATAGCTTTGGTGGGCTGGGCACCCTTCTTCTTGCTATCACCTAACGTCAATGCAACCTTATTACCAGTAAGTTGCGACTCATCAGGTTGATGTTCAGTAATAGCATGGCGATGCGTCGCAGCCATCGCCAACGCAGAGTCCTGACTATCTGCCCAAAGACGTCCACGCATGGATCTTTTGTAAAAGGCACGTGCCTCGCGAGTTGCCCTTGCCACATCATTCTCTTTCGCATAGTCGGAAGGACAATGTTTATCGCAAAATGCTTTCAGAACAGAACCACTATCAAGCACAGCGAGGGTACCGTGGTTATTCTTCATCTTCAGAAATAAGTGAGCTCGTCTTGCGCAAGTAACATGGAATGCCTGATAGCAAGATTTGTTGCCACATTGAATACATGCGCCCATGCGTTGATTGCATAGATAGCATGTTAATCGCCATCTTGTCTTGGGTACTTTTTCAACATCCATGACAGGTTCCATAAATGTATGATTGCCAAGGGAAACCTCAGGAATCCACATGGCACATAAGAGATGCGCCCACTTGGATGCGTTGGTCTGCTTAAATGCTCCATCGGTATTGGGGCAGAATATGCAGGTCTATGAAAAGGTTAGCGTCGATCCCGACCTCGATCCTGCAGGGGAGGCAACTTACAGGAACCCCACGACCAATAAGCTGACATTTTCGACAAAGCCATTGGCCCTCTGGGATAAATGGAACTCCATAACACTCTTGGTGTACAGCCAAATCGCAACCATCGCAAAATACAATTGCGTTGGTGTTTTCACAATCCCCATCGTCGCAAATCGCACATTTACTATCTTGCTCTTCACCAGCCTGGGGCTCACCATTGACAGCGGCCGCAGAGCTTGATCTTGGTCGGTGAGTTTGTGGTGGTTTTGGGTTTGGCTTGGGTATTCGCTTCTCGAGAGCGTGCCATTCCTTTTCAATCTTCGTAATCGTAATTTCAAATACCTCCCGTGTGATGGGTTCAAAGCTAATCGCTTTTCGCTCTGCATTGTATTCTTGCAGCCATTTATCATCCTGTTCATCCATGTCATATTCAACACGACCAACTCCGCCGATACCAAGTGTGACAATGCCATCGCTGTCGCTCCGATGACCTGGACCTAGGTCAAGATCTTCTTCTAGATTGGCGTCAGAGACTTTGATAAGTTTGTGCTCAGGGCGTATAAATAAGTCGGTTTCCTGATATCCCACATTGGCCATGGATTTATCGACATAGCGTACCAAGCCTAAAGCCTTATCCTCGAATCTCGCCAATGTGTCTGTTTTTCGATATGATGGTTGCGGCAGAGTCAATTTCTCCTTGGCATTGGTATTTTGAATTGGCGGCAGGACTTTAGGTGGTTTGGGAGTAGGAGTTCCTCCACCGTTTGCCAACGTTACACCAAGCGCCGCGGCTTTAGCCTGGTAGAAGGCGACAGGGTCCTTGGGAGGTCTTCCTGGCCTTCTTTTTCCGCCTCCAGGTGTTCCAGGTATGGCGATAGTCAATGAGGATGATTCTCCATTCAAAGATGCCGCTGGAGTGGGAATGCCTTCACTCTTCGTTTTCGAGCCTTCTAGCCCATTCGGTGTTACAATTCCATTCGCGCCTGTTACCGATCCTTCGGCGGACTGAGGCGCATTGCCAGGTGTAACTGGTCTCGATTCGATAATTCCTTGTATTTCATTTGTGGAAAAGGCGCGTAGAACGCCTTCGATATCCAAATTGGGATGAAATTCTTCCCAAGCGCGCTCTTCTCTCGGCTTGTATCCATCACTTTGCACTACGGCGGCAACCTGAGCCGCGGTCGAGCTGAACCTCATCGCAGGCTGCTGTGATCGCGGTAAAACTGTTCGTGTCCGGGTACTGCGATCTCTGCGAGTGTAGACTTGCGGGACCAACCCACTAGCCAAGTTCTCTCTACCTATGCGGCCACGCGGTCCAACATAGTTGTAGCCTCCAGGTCCGGTTCCTCCTACGGGTATCTCGTTTCCATCTTCATCTACATATCTGCCACCACCACCAGGACCACCGGGAACGTATCTTCGTTTCTTGAGGGGAGGTTCGGAGGAGACGTTGGCCGGGGTCGCCTTTTCAGATCGCGAGGGCCCCGCTGACTTGGGCCTACTCGAACGGACCCTACTTGATGCTGGGCGACGCGGTGTGCCTGGCACAGGGGTCATATCTTTGAAAGTCGTTCACTTTGTCGCAATAACGGATGTGGTGTTCGCTCTGCTGCCAGAATGGGCGCGTCAGCCCTTCAGGAGAGAGCCTTTTAAGGAGGAAGGTGGCGGGACTTGCGAAGGCTGGCGCGCATCGGGAGGGATCGAGGTAGAAAGTTGATGGCGGCGGTCGCGTAATATTCACCACTGGGTTCGTGCAGCGGAATCTGGCAAGGTCGATGCAAAATATTATGATGGTGGGATCTGTTGTTGTTGGAATCTGCTTCATCATCTCCCTTCGGGCTATCGCGTTGAGTCGTCGCAGGTAAAAGTGGGTCTGAGATGTGGCCCGAGCTTCTGTGGCCCAGTCCCAAAATAGAAGTTTAAGCGAAAGCTTAAAGCTGGGGACAAATGCATTTCCATCTCCACAACCCAGAAACTTGGGCGCATTGTGGCCCGGAGAATATGGCAATGTGAATGCGATACTGTATCCATCTGATCTTTGACCCAAGACGAATCTCGAATTGCTCTTACTGCAAATGCCCGCTTTTCGTACTCCACTTGTGTCTTCGAATTACTTCCAAACATGGCTCTCTACGATATTCCATACCGGTACGGATTCTACGGAATACCAAGAGCAAAAAACCTCATGTCATCTCAAGTCTTTTCGGCTTTCCGACACCATTCATTGGCATTCAAGATGAGCAGGACGTTCAGCCCAAGTGCTACTCCTTAGTCCCAACACCTGCAATCATATTTTTGCGACATCTTTTCTAGGACCAGACATCGGATAGCTACAAGAAGAACATTGTCAAACTGCTTCTGTGTCGCTTCCTCATTGGAGCTCCGAGTTTGATCTCGAAGTGTTTTTGTTCTGCGGGCCGCTTTTTTGCCCCATTGTTCAGGAATGAAGCTATTCACAAATGGGAATTCTCCGGCATTCAACATCCCGGACCGGGCATCACAAGCTATACCTTTTTGGCGACATGCGCATACTCGTACCTTTCGATTCATCTGCTGTGCCTTTACACGTCATTAATGCATCTGCAGGAGCTTATCTCACACACCACCTACAAGGCCGCGGGCAAGTTACCCCTCCATCAGCTTACGACACATAGCCTACACTGGTGGGATATCTCAACTGAGTCGCCGTCGCCGATTAATCGATATTCGGATCCCATACTCAACGACTCGAATTATAGGAGAATTGCTTACAGTACCGGTACCTATATTTCCTTCAATTGATGAAATTATTTTCTGGCGTCTCTTTGGAAATTGAAGACAGATGACCAGATCCAGATGCTGGGGATCGCGGAGGCGGAATGCTGAAGCGCACGGGTCGACCAGTGGGTACCCTTCTAATCATCGCTCTACACTCTACATTGATCGAGCTTGGGGAATAAGAAAAATGGCACAAAATCGAAACTGAAATGGCGACAGCGCGCGTCCAACAAGAAGTCATCTCTGAGTTTTTTCGCCAGCGTTATCCTATTTATTTCAAGCGCCTCAAAAACCTCTCGTCCATGTTCATGCGCTTGGGCATCTCGAAGAGAACGCTATTGAGAATTGTTGGACTCAGCTGAATTTGAGCTTTCAGAACAGATAGCTGACGCATGCGATGACATACCCTTATGATCTTGAAGTACGTACATCTTGAAGGTTCTAACTAGATTCTATTCAATCAGAACTTGACGTCCAGTAACAAAAATGAGGAGAATAATATCGAAATATTCCAGGCACAGCACTGATCCGTACGATCAAGAGAAATCCCCTGGCTGCATGCCAAAACGAAATGATCTTGCGCGAGCATCGCAGCTGTTTCCACGTCCGAGGTCTGCTCATCTCTGTCTCTGAAAAACAAAGTCAATCGACCGAATTTGTTGGGTTATCGCTCTGTCTTGTCGAATAAAACAAGGGATAGGTCTCCCACAGAACTAGGGGGCAAAGCTGATGAAGCTTCTAGATCTCTAGGCCCCCCCAACGATCGATTCCTCGGGTCTTCCGCCTCAACTTAAGGTTCACCAAAATGCTAAAAATCTATTTCGCTAGCTTTGGGTCTTCTTCAGTAATAACAACGAACCAAGCCATCTATCGATCGGTGCGTCAAACTAAGCTCGAGTATTTCCAAATCCGTCACTTTGTCATTCGCAGCTATCTCCTGACTTGATCCAGGCCTCGTTCGGCTTCGCATATGGCATCCACATACCGGTATTCATAATTATGGCCCCTGAAGCCGAACGCTTAATGTACTAGATGGTTTAGTATACAGATCGTCTCTGGGCCGGAAAGAGTAGTAAATCCACCGTTCCTGAAGCTGAAATGTCCGTCTTCGCGCTAATTTAGAGCCAGATTCCTCCAGATAGAATAATATGGGCTATATCCCTCCATATTATTCCTGCTCTCATACAAAAAATCGTATGTCCGATTAATCATCATATTTTCGACCTTTTATACTATTTTTGGATCTATTTCTACTAAAATAATTAATGCACGCCTAACGTATGAGAGTCTATTTAGCTCCCAGAATAATTCCTATGGCCCAGAGGAATATGGCCCTGCCAGACTCGAAGCCGAACGAGGCCTTAGCCGCAACGTATGAAAACAGCACCGCTTTTTCCCACCCAGCAGTCGCTGCGACAGAAGTTCAGTGCATCGCAACAGTTCTATCTGTTGAGTTCCCGCTCCTTGGGCTTTCCAGGCAAAGAGTCGTGAGATTTTTTACTACCAGCTTCCGCATCCTATCGTGTGCAACAAAGTCGCGGGAAGCTACCGCCGGTACTCACCGGACATCCAGTGGTGCATTTTTGTTCGTTATTTCTGTCCTACCCGGCACTAGATTGCTATTTCTCAGGCTACGTGCCATGGTTTCAAGTATTTAGAATTCGCTAGCCATGGCATCGGATCAGCTCTGGCTGGACCATCCCCCCTTCGACGATCGTGGTACCGTATTAATTGGTTTAGAGCGCCCCCTTTCTCCCGTTTTTGACCTTATTGTGCCAGAACATGAAAGAGAATTGAGGTTATTGAGGTTAATGGGAGAGTTTCTCCCGTGAACGTACCCTCTCCCGTTTTCGGGGCCTCTGTTATTGTTCTCTATTCTCTGATATCCTGGCATAATGAGGTCAAAAACGGCAGAAGGCGGGGGGGGCTCCAATTAGTACGGTAGTCAATTGTTCAGCATATGTTAGGTATTCCTTCATTATTAGCAGCAGGTCCATTGTGCATGATACTTGGTAAGAGGTAGCCAAAAACTTCGAGGCCTACTTAGCGCAAGAATGATCACTGATCAGTTAAGGTGGACCAGGTCTTCGCAGCCGCCGCCACTTGTCTCAATTTGGGTAGCATTGCCAGGAGATCTTCAAGAAACCACGAGGATATGTAGGCCTGTGTCATGGTCAAGCAGCGCGGAGCATTCTGTTATGTCACTCACCAGTGTTCGGATGGAGTGTATGCAGGTTTCGTAGGTCTGGAACGATTGTATTTTCTAAGTCAAAGTCCGTTTCAATGGCTTCGCCTAAGACCACCCCCGTAGTTTCGAATCATTTGGCTATGATATGCCAGTCCTCTTGGTCCAATTCCCGGGTTTCTGGTCTTCTGGTAGTCGGGAAAGGTCTGGATTCTGCGGATCACCAGGATCTAGATTGTTCCTGGATCTGAGCCGAATTTGACGCGAAATTATTCGGTGCCATCTCTGGTGTTTCTGGTTTCGAGTCCTCCATTTGGCCCATTTCCTCTCGGACCACTGATGGTGCGCTTCTGAAGACTTGTGCTCGGATCAGTCGAGTCCATATGCAAGCCCTCAGCATTGGCGTCCATGATGATGTATGATCTTGGAGTGACCAGTTCGATTTTCGAAATCACAATTCTCCTCAATGTGCAACAGAGCAAGTTGAAGTATTCATCATCCTACGATGAAGCCGTTGATACTTAATGTAGAAGCTATGATACTGACCGATCCCTCAGCGTGAGAATGGTGTTGAAAATGGCGTTCTTGGTGCTATCAGCGAAAGTGAAGGAACGCCACTAAAGCTTTGACAGAAGAGACCAGTAAGTCGTCCGTTGGCATAGCATCATTCAGCTGACCAGCCACAACGCCTTGAAGTCCAACATCCGTGCCATAGAAGAACCAAGGGAGAGTTCTAGGTGTTCTATGTTGCACAATCAACACGTTCAAAGTTGAAATGAAGTTCACTAATTGCCCCTTTTCCTGAATCCAGGAATATATGAGCCCAGAGGTGACCCAATATTTCTTATTTGCGTCTTTCACAACCTCAGCCCTCCACAGGAGGCCTTGCTGATCACCAGTTCGCTACAAGCCGCAAGTGACTGCAGTACCTGCTTTACCTTTTTCGGCTGCCCCTTCCCGACAGCTGCATCGCATATCGAACCCTCGGAACGCTTCAATTGGTAGTTTTCATTTTTTAGCCTCGTTGACGTAGTAGCAACTGTCGATCAACCAGAAACCACCCCGCAAAAGCGCAGTGACGTGCGGGTGCACAGTTCCGACAAGCCAAGACATCAGGTTTATCTAACGAACAATGGCTACTTCACGCCCCCTGTCAGGAACTCAATACGAAATCCATCTTTCTCAGAGGTTAAGGCTCGATTCGAATTCTCCATATAAAGAGCGACGACGAAGTGCTATCATCTACGGTACTCCTGAGAGGTCTTCTCGTTCGAAGAAGGGGAGAAGCGTATCTTCACAAATTGAACCGACTACAGCTCGTGATATGAAGAGTATAAAATGGGATGGTGCTGGTAGGAGATCAATGAACTGGGATGGGTTGAGAAAAGTGAGCTGTTCTGACTTTTGTTTTATATTGCGCAATCTACTAACATCACTTGAAGGATCCAGATCTATGGTTCGAGTCTGGGGATTGCTTGGTACATCTGTATGGAAAGGGTCACTCTCAGCGGTTACCAGCATTCAAAGTGCCATTAGATACACTTGCATCGATAAGCGCAATCCCTCTGCTCAAGCGATTTTTGGTAGGGCGCATCGATGAAACGCCAGCACCTAGCGAATCAGATGGGTATACGAGTTCTAACCTGGAGCTTTACATACCAGCACCATATACTGCGGGAAAAGGAGAAGCATTGTTATATCATACCGCGACACGCAATTTTTTCGCCTGGGCTTTTAACAAGTCATTGGTAGGGTCCCATCTTGGCGGCGCTCTCGTTGGGTTACTCAACAGCTTGAACGAATTCAGATCGCCAGGGGAAAATAATGTTCGAGCAATTTTGGAATATATGGATGAGGAGGGTTACACGGACATGAGAAACTCTCCAGACCATGCGCTTGGGATCCTTTTCTTTGCGGAGCAATTTTCATCCAAGGATATGTGGATAGACGCTTTTTGCCACTGCGTCGGAATGCATGATAGATTGACTACAAGTCCTGGATATGAGGTAAGGGGTTCATTATCATTGCCGTATATGCCGGATTATTGACTTTATTATTTTTAGCATCTCAGCAGAAATACCCTAGCACTTATCAACCGATCTAAATACGAACTGGATACGCGATTAGATATGTGTGGCCAGCGAGTAGGGTCTTTCCTCTCAGACGAGCTTTCCGATGCTCACCTGGGAATTTCCCCATCAGCCAGAGCGCATCTCGAAAAATTTCGAGCGTTTTTACGATCGTACTACGTTGCGAAACTTGGTTGCTACCCACCTTTAAGCGCGGATGATGGAAATGAATCCTTTCCAAAGAGCATATTTTGTCAAATGGCGTCTGAGTTTCAAAAGCTGTACGATTTTCTGGCAGATACTTCGATTGAATCACCAAATTCAATACCGACGACCCAACAAGGAAGCATCTGCGTTTTACAGAATGTGCTCTCATTTGACAAACGTCACAACCATATACCTCTGAAATCCCCACTTCCTCTTCTCCCCGCCTTTGAGGAATGTAAACCGTCTAAACTTGGAAGCAGCAAGAAATTCGGCTGGTCAAAACTCGACAAGATAATGCCGGATCCTCGTCTTGTTACTTATGCAGCACTGCTAAAGGCAACAAATCACAGGGCTTCACTATCCAACGAATGCACTCTAGTACGAGCATATTCGGGTTTCGAAAAAGACTGCGTATTCTCACCCTCGAAACAAGACAAGCACGACAAACTCTCCCAGACTGACGCCCGAAAAATATGATGGATACTAATCTACTCGACTCTTCAAACACTCCTCGCCGCCACCAAGGTCCCAAACCAAGTCCGCGATACCCAAAACGTCTCCTACCCTCTCTCTGTCACTATCCCCATGACACTTCCTTGGAAAAAAGAAAGCCCACTTGAATCTTTCATTCGCACTCAAAATTTTCAAACTAAAGAAGACTACGAACTCTCCATCAAGAGACCAACCTTGCAAAAGTCACGGGTCGAAAGTACCAGTTTCAAGAATATGAAACCAGATATCGACTATCAACCTGTCAAACAACATAAATCTCAACACACCCGCACAAGAAGCGATAATACCGACAACCGAAATAGAAAGCCTGCAAGAAGTGTACGCAGCGTGAAAAGTTCAAAGACCGGAACGATTAGGAGGGCGCTAAGTATGCTAGGTAATATGCCTGAGCTGCAACATCCCAAGCCAAATCGCGTTGCGCATCACGAAATTCTGGTCCAAGGATATGGAAATGGAACTAATGATGTGGGCCTCGGAGATCTGGTTGTGGAAAAACCGGTGATCGATGTGCCTGAAATCGTGACTGAGGAGGAAGTGATGGAGATGGGGCATCACTTCTCCCCAGCTCGCCATCTCTATCATCACCAAGCCCCATCTCCATCGTCAACAAGATCGACCATCTCAACCTCCGCATGGTCTCATGATCGCTCCCACACCTCTTGTTCTACCGTCAACTCCCACTCCCCTCCATCTCCGCATTTACATTCTCGCCCCCTCATCATTTCCCCCACAAGAGCTAGCAAGATCCCCATTCCTACTATCAATACGGAACAAGGCTTTTTGAACGGCACTCCACCACCTATGAGCGCTTTGGGCGTGGGAAGAGCCATTAGTGCGGGTAGTGCTAGCCAGTACTCGGTTAGTATTTATCCTGATGATGCACCACCGCCACTTCATCCTGCGCCGTTGCAGACACCTTCGCCTGGTTCGAGGACACCTATCAGTCAAGGGCAGAGTGTACGGAGTACTATCGCTGGGAATTTGCGTGGTGTTTCGAGAGAATTAAATTCCTTCTTGTCGACATGAGATAGCGCTGAATGCGAAGCAGATTTCATTTGTCTTTTCTTTTTTGTGCGATTTTGAAGTAAGGAGTTGGGTGATGTACGGTGTATGAGATACCTGCTAGCATGTTGTAAAATTTGTATTTTGAGCTGTGTGGATATGGTCGTGTTCTGATGAGCGATCGCGAAGTGTACTTGTAGCTTGATTGACGATATATACCTAGGTAGATGGGAAATTTAATGCTTACCGTATTAATTGGTTTAGAGCGCCCCCTTCTCCCTTTTTGACCTTATTGTCCTAGGATATCTGAGAGAACGGAGGTTAAAATGACAGAGGCCCCGAAAACGGGAGAGGGTTCGTTCATGGGAGAAACTCTCCTATTAACCTCAATTCTCTTTCATAGTCTGGCACAATAAGATTAAAAACGGGAGAAGAGGGGCGCTCTAAACCAATTAATGCGGTAATTTGAAAGCCATACTGTATCAATTAGAACACAAGACCCCCCTTCTCGTCCGATTTAAAGTTAATTGTGTTAGCCCTAGGTTATGAGAGTGAATTATGTTTAAATTGACGGAGTATCTCCCATTTTTGGGGCCTATGTCATTTTGACCTCTATTGCGCCAGATCCTCGCAGAGAATTAAGATCAAATCGGGCGGGAAGGGGGGTCTTGTATTCCAATTAATGCAGTAATCACTCGAGACATTCTAGTGAATGACAAATGGCTAAGCGACAATTTCACGATCTCTGTTGGGAATAGGTGGTCATGATCATAATGAGGGGACCAGAAAGAGGCGGAAAGAGTGTAGTATTGAGTGTGGCTAGCTAGAGTAGGCTTATATGCAATGCAGCCTTAGAGTGAATCCGCAACAATCTCGATTAATTGACGAATAGATTAACTTTCCGCCGGTTTTTTCCCTCGAGATTTAGAAAACAGTTGAGGTTTGTTTAGAGGTCGCAAGGATTCGGATTAAGGTGTGAAGGGAGGATATATTTATACATGAGGTAGTGTGGTTGGATTCGGGTTACACCATCATATTATGAGCTGCTTTTGCTTTTCAAGACTCATATTTTTTGGTAGATTGGAAAATCTATATTCTTATCAGAAAGCTTCAGAAATTCAGGCTCATAGATCGCAAAGCTTACGGCGCCATGCGTTCCATCCTGAAAAGCTTACTCTACCCAATTAATCATCGTATAAGTATCTACTGCCACCGATGATCTAAATTTTAACTTGGTGCGTAAAGGCATCCGATGAATATATTTGCTTTCATCAAAAAGGTTCGCATCCCGGTCGTCGTTCCGACCCTGAAGCTTATGGTTATAGTTAGGCTTTAAAGGAAAAAATCCCGAAACGATATTTCCACTCCCTTCGCTAACAACGACCCGATATCGCACCCCAACCAAGTCTCTTAATAACTTTCTACCTGCCAGTCGGAATTATATAAATTAATTGTTATAAGAACAGTTTTATGCGCTAATTCCAATTATATAACGTATAGAGCCATAGCCCTAATATTCACACCTTTCCAGTTCTTCTTCATTATTGTTAGAAGAAATGACAGCTAGGTTATGTACGCTCAACAACAGCAGGTAAATCAAACATCGAAAGAAATAACCCCGATCACTACACCATTGGATTGGTATTGCCT